>JAITYZ010000754.1:0-10273 GCA_027744595.1 Paronellides praefectus
TTCATATGAATTGATTTACAGTTCACCTCGCTATTAATTTTATCGACACGACGCCAAATATACGTACGGTTGCACGCTCATCAGCCGCAGGGTGTGTCCAACGGCCTTTATTGCCCTGCAGTCAGTCAGTCCTGTCATTATATTATATAGTAGGAGCACATAATTTTTAATCAAAATCTGCTACTGTACATAAATTTCAATGTACAATTTTTTATATGCGGTTTACAATCATTTTTATTTTGCAGTGATCGTGCCTTTGTTCGTTTTCCTTTTTAAGGACAACCGAAAGACAGTAATAAAAATAAAACTTCCTGTCTCTGCATTTCTGCATGCATGACTCATCAAAATATGACGTCCCTTTTTTAGCAGAGCATAACAATTGACAAAATGTTGATGAATAAAAACAAGGCAGATAGTTTTTCCAGATACATAACCAAACAAGAGATTTGGAATATATACTCTGTTCATGAAATAAAAGCTTGGAAGGATGAAATCCTTCATAAATTTTATATTTCTACAAGAAAGATGATTTGTATGTCTTCATCTTCCTACTTTGCTTTTGTATATGTGCAGTAATGTGTATTCGATAAATGTAATCTGCATAGCCCTTGAAATATATCCATCTTCTTCCGTGTTCAAGGTCTTTCTTTTGTTACAACAATAGCGTCCCAAGTTGTAAAAAATGTATGCATTTTACGTTGGCCCCATATTGTATAGCTATGTATACAATATCTATGTACACACATATTTCATGTAAACCAGTCAAATGATGCATATACTTGGCTGTATTTCCCATTCTCTTTTAATTTGCCAACAAAATCATATTGCATCGATGGTTATCAAGACAAGCATTATTGGAGATTGGAGCTGTCAATTGGAAGTGATATCATGTTTCTTAATTTTACTTTGCTTAATGACATGTTGAAAGGATCAAGATATGAGAGGAACTGGCTGGAGGACTTGTATTCTGTGATTGCTTTATTGCTTTGTTCACGAACACGAAATATTTATACACTGATTATTAGAAGATAAAGATGGCATATGATTGAACAGAATGGCAAGATGAAAATATTTGTTGAAAATTGCGAACTTTTAGCAATAAAAATTGGACACGAATTACAGTCAATGCTGTTATAAAACTGATTACTGATTATCGATCTGTAATATCTGTAAATCTGTATCATGATTTGAAAGAAAAAATGATAAAATTTCCCTCTTTTTATTCGCCAGGGCATTTGTGCTATTTAATGAGTTTTGAGGGTAGTTTTAGTTTAATTTAAAACGAAAATATTGTAATACGGAACAACCTAGACTGAAATATCATAAATATATTGCACAAATGCAAGAACAAATGAAAAGTTTTTCTGTAATGTAACACAGAATTTTTATTTTTTGCAACAACATGACTAATAAATAGTAAATAAAATAATTTGTACGCTCATTATGACGATAAGAATCACCGTACCTCCAGTATAAACAAAAACCGCAACAACGCCCCTGTTTGACCAACCTGTAGAAGAATTTTTAATAGATTTTGAATTCTGACCTCAAGGCCCTTAATAAGGTATTGTTTCAAAACACGTGTACCAAGTTTGGTCTACAAGTGAACACGAAACGGGAAATACGATAAGTGGACTGACAGCCAGTTGTGATAAATGATACATAGTATGTATTACATACCGTCAATCCTCACTAAATGACGAATGGCTATTTTTATAATAAACATTTACGGCCATTGCTGTGTAATTGTTTATTTATTGGTTCCACTAGTTGGCTACTTTTGCTACCGTGTAGCTTCCACTATTTTGTCTGATGTCATATGTGTCAATATCGCACAAGTTTATATGTATATCTTTATACAAATTTTTATTGATATCCGTCCACTTGCTTGCATACTTTCATTGCCTTAATTTGCTTCATTTTTAATTCAATAAACAAGCCCAATGGCAAAGGACAATTTTTGTACAAGCATAGTGACAATTGAAGTGGCTACTGTGTTACTTGATTATTGGGTATACGTTAGTGGTGTTAACCGTACCAATTACTAAAAATCATGCCTTTAATAACATGTTCATTCTGTCAGACCGGTTGGCTTTTAACCGATGCAAGGTGCAAAGGTTTAATTTAAATTAATTATTTGAATCACAAAGTAATGATGTATTGATGCTAAAAAATTGATTCGAAGGTAATCCAGTTGACTGAAAAATACTTATTACAACATCATAACACACTTCCTTTGTATCAAAATAGAAAAATATTGCTCATCTCAATCATCAGACAACACAAAGGTTACAAGGAGTACAAAATATTTCAACGCGCTCTCGTACTCGTGCACGCTTACTCAATCACATTTGTCATGCAATTATTTTAACACTATAGACACATAGATCTACAATAGATCAGGCAACAGGGCAATAATTAAGTAGAAAATGCTTAATTAATATGCATACACTATACATTCAAACTACTGATAATTGATTATAGAAGTAAAAATATAGTGACTATATTATATAAACTAGAAAGCTAATTGGATGAATTGAGTGAAAAGGATTATTTTATTATTATGTTTATTGGAAACAAAATACATAGTGTACACAAAATGGATAAAGGATAATGAACATGTTTGGGAAATCAATGTGTCACCTTGCCCTTCATGTTTCTTAAGTGTCATAAAATACCTATACATACCTATGTATATATGCATAATAATGTTGTAAAACATATGCGCACTATTTAGGAAATTTGCAATATCGTTTGGTCTTGTACCGTTTTCTGATAAAGCGATGTGGTTATTTATGTGCAAATTTTTTCCTAGCTAGTCGCACATTTAAATGCAAATTCGTAATTGGTTGTACTACCCTGCTCGTGCAAACCAAATGCTACACTGCTGCAAATTTGAAGTGATGATGAGTACAAGTCACAATATTATATGTATATATATTGTATAATTCTGTAGCAAAGGTCGTCTCACTCAGTCTCAAAGAGTTATATATCCATATACATCCATACACTCAACATTAATCGTACTTTCTTTTAATGAATTTTGTGTATATAGCATGTCATCCTAAATCGTAATATACTCATTATGTCACAATAATAGACATTTATCAATA
The DNA here is from genome assembly GCA_027744595.1 of Paronellides praefectus. NCBI lineage: Eukaryota > Metazoa > Arthropoda > Collembola > Entomobryomorpha > Paronellidae > Paronellides > Paronellides praefectus. The sequence continues at coordinate 3,114 of JAITYZ010000754.1, forward strand.
GGATCAACGCAAACCCATTCGGTAAAAATGTTGATTATTCTCTGCAATGTGGAAATAATGTATGCAATTTAATTTTTCAATGTCAAATAATTTTCATTGATTTACATCCGCCCAGCATCCATTTTTAATTTAAGTTAAGAGTAAGAAGCGGCATTTAATGTCTATCTGTGACCCCATTATCTAACATATTATATATAATATGTTATCTTTTCCTTTCTTAATATTTATTTATATTAATTCCTGATTAAATTTCGAACATTTTATCAAGACAAAATATCAAATGAATACTATCTTTATTGAAGTATGTCATTTTTAGAGTCAAACGAGGGGTGGGAGGCAATGTCAAACGTAAATACCGCGCCAATTGCAATTCATAATATTAATTTTTGGTACTGTCTTATAAGAAACTTTACAAAGAAGGTGATCTATTTTCAGTAATCATTTAAAATATTTCACAATAATTTTATTCAGGGCTACGATTCATTTTGTTTCCTCAAATTTTTTAACAGTTTTCATTGGAGCAGAGAATATCATAATCAGGACAGAATAAAGTGACGTGACAATGACAAACGTGACATATAGGCGTTGTGGTTTAATGTTGGTTGCTGGCAAGTAAGTGATGTGAACTATTAAGTGTTATCATCAGCAGCGTTCATGCAAAATATATGTTCATAAAATGCTGAAGATTCAGCCTTTACGACTTACGTTACGACTGGTGTGCGACTGACGCGCATATTTTACGTAGCTACACAATAATGTGTACAGCACATTTTCATTTTTGCACATTGTGGAGTGATACATTAGTAAAACAAACTTTTTTTGGCTGTCATCTTATATGGTTTAGGATGCACGTATCCTTTCCCTTTTGAGTCATAAATAAAAATGAAAAGGTCAATTAAATCAGGCTCACAGTGGAAAATACTTTTTTATTTAAAAAAAAATGCGTTAAAATAACCTTTCCAATGACGCCTTTATGACACGGTGTTGTGTATATTATTGATGTGTAGATTGTGGTATAACTTGGAGTTTGAAGTGTAATTCGTGACATTACCTTTTTTTATTTTAATTAAGCTAGTGTTATTGATGAAAAAAACTATCAAGAAATTGGTAGCAACAAAGTTACCAAAATACCCTTGCAAAATACTGTGTTTTGATATTTGCATGGAATAGCTGTTTAGTTAGGTGCGGCATAACTGGCTAACTGCCACAGTGTATGTGACCACAATACCTCCAATCTAAAACAAGCAAACATTTTTACACGTCATAAATTACGTCAAATGAAAATGTCTCAAGATTTACTTAAAGAGTTTATGCTGTTTTTGAATCATGTCATACCGCAATGGCCAAGCTTGGGGTCACAACGAAAAATCGCAACCCCTTAAATCCTGTACATTCTTTGCTGTAGATTTGCGCAGTAAATATGGTAAACTTCATGGCGTCTATTGGAGGAAATTTTTCAGAGATGGCACAAGCATCTTCCAACCATTCCGATATTTCATGGGCCTGAAAAATATAACGGGACAGATTCAAATATACTGTTCCATGTATATACATGTAATATTATCTTACCTTTGAGTTCACTTCTGCTGCTAGGATTATTTCAACTGAGGTTTTCAAAAGAACGCAAACTGCAACAATGTAAATTGGCCTGATTGCCCTATCATTTGCAATGTAATTTGTCCAAAAACACACACCAACAACATCATATACAATGGACCAGAATGTCAACGACGACACAAGTTGATTGATCAGCTTCAATAGTTTGGTTGACTGAAAATGGAGGTCTACAACCTGCAAGCCAAAGGTATTTAATTTGGCATATATTTTAATTGGGATAATATTTTATATTTGTTTTATACCTCTGCCAAGTGTTTTACTTGAAAATGTCCCGATTTCATGGCATTGTTCAGCTTGTCGAATACTAGCCACATTGTCACTACCAGAAAAAAGTGAAAAACTTGCACGAAAATCCAATAATTAGCAAGAAGGCCATCAAGGATCAAGCCAAATGTTCCCAGCACTAATTCAAAGCTTGCTGGTGCTAAAATGAATGTAAAACAAATTAGCATTTTACGTATTTGCAATAAAAGAATAATAAGTTGATTAAATAAATGATTTGATTATTACTTGTTTCATTTGAAGTAACCCAGAAGCCAAAGGAAATTAGTTCGGGAAAATTGCCGCGCAAAGCGTGTATACCAAGGATTATGTTTTGTTGCAAATATGTACTGGCGTATGATACATATTGTGCAGGATCCGAGAACTGTCGCCCATCCAAAGGCTCGAACCTGAATCAAAGTTGAAAAATACATTAAATAAACATTAAATATAATTATTGGTTGAAACCCATAAATAAACATTTTTTAAACCTTTGATCTTGTAGGAAAATGCAAATCCATGGGCGTTGAATTTTTTATGAAGAATGGCGCATTGTCGGTATATTCCAGTCAAGCCGTCATTCATCTTTCGTCCATTGATTTCCATACAACGAAAGGCAACAATCAAGCAACAGAAGAGGACTGTAATCAGACCCTTTTTGATGAAATTCACCAAACAGCATTCACTTAAAACTAAACTTTCCGTAACAAAAGGAACCAAGATGAAGAGGGAAAACGCAGTGTGGAGAATCCGCAAAAAAACCTAACCAGATAATTCTAATTAGTATCTACAATAATACAAAAACAAATTTCAAGTATTATGTTACATGATAATTGAAATTTAAGATCACCTGAAAACGGCGATGATTCCTCACAACAAAATCTGAAGGGCATACGGGGGATGGCGTCACGGTGTAGGATATTCCAAAAAAGACCATTTTCCCCGATTGCAAAGCAATGTCAATCAAGTCGTAAAGAAAGCATTCTTCCATGTTTCCTACGTTTGAATTCAAGTCAAGATTTTCTAATGGCAAATGGTCCTTTTTGCCCATTTTGTGTAAGTGTCAAAATGCTTACAGTAGAATATTTTATCAAGATGCCCCACACAAACTTACCGACCTTTGTCAATAGGCATGAAAATCCAACAGTCCTTTTTTTCGTTTGTTCTTTATGATCAGAAAATTATTTTCCCTACCAATTTCATTAAGAGGCAATCAATCTTTGTTGCGTGATCTTAATCGTTGTGTATCTTTCTTTTCTTTTTTGTCGACGCCCATAACACAAATGGATTACGGCAGCCGGTCTCGAATATGTATTTCTGAACCAATTCAACGGATCATAAAATATATTGCTATGCACTTGTAGCTTTATTCAAAATCGAGTTAAATAATATGATATGAAATACTAACATAGAGGTCGAAACAACATCATAATACGACTTTGTGTGTGGCCTGTGTTGAGTAAAATATACCATTACAATTACAACAAAAAGGCTCGTTATGTACATCTACTTCATAGTTTGAATTCACAGATCGTCTTAATTTTTCGCGATTTTTGCTACTTTTACTAATAGGTATATAATATATAATGTCAAAAGTACGTATATATATGTAACATGATGATACAAAAGTAATTCAATATTCATCTTTTGTCTTTTATCTCGTAGTCGTGTAACATTTGTGACCAGCTGTATTTCGGAAAAGAAGAACACCACTTCAATCAATAGACAATATCCGGAATTGTGTGTCGTGAAGCGATCAGTGATTGATGAAGATAAAAGGTTTAACCCACCCAAGTAATGATGAGTGTATGACATGATAATTGCATATTTAATAGTACTTCTGACTATTAGACTGCAAAGATAAAAGACTTCCTCCCAGACAATATGATTTTTGTGTAAAAAAACGAATGTATCAATAAAATACGTCTACTTGACCAATTTCGCGAATAAGGTAAATCAATTAGGTTGATTAGATCCCGTACTTATATCAATGCTACTACTAGAAGCACTTCAGAAAAGCAATAAACAATTATGAGGATTTTACGTAACGTGAACAAGATAACTTTTTTATTACAGGAATGGTTAACACTTTTACTAATTAACACAATAATTTCTTTACGTATGCAACCAATATTTCTAGCCAAAAAGCAATGACCGATGTGACCGCTAAAGCACAACACCCAATCAATAATTGATCCACGCTTTTCAGAGAAATTGGCCAAGAGCTAATTTCCGCTTTTATTTGGCCAAGACTCGTCGTTGTATGCAACACCATTCCATAATAATTATCTCTATTCCTCTCGCTTACTTTCAGCTTATTATCCATATGACGCAAATTGGAAACAACGCTTTTTAACTGCGAATATTTCACCCATCTCTGATATATTCCTGCTTGTTCCAACAGGCCCAGCCCCTCTGTAAATACTAGTGTCAAATGGTCTCGTTTCCCATACCACGGTACCGGACTGTTAAACTGGCTCAATGACTTGCTAACAATGGCGAAAATGTCCATTCCCCTTTTAATAAGAGTTTGAAAAATATTTAAATCATTTTCCTGAGAAATTAAAGCGAATTTGGATGGTACAAAACGGAGTCCCATGTCCGTTTGTACTTGGAGATGCCTTGTTACATTGTAAACCACACGGAATGGACTGTCCTTGAAAAGAGCACAATTATCCCGAAATTTCTGTATAACCTTTGTCAAGTATGTTTGCTTTTGCTCACGAAGGAAATCATAGAGAACCATGTCTTTTAGCGTGGAATAGTAATCATTTTGATATCTATGTTTGGTAGATGTGAAATAAGGAATGGAACTGTGCATTACAAGATCAGCAATGGTTTCGGGAACATTTGGAGCTGGAATGGTTGTCATACATGAGTACATGTATCCTTTGTAATCATTTCCCAAAATGTAACACGATAGCAGCCAAGCGGATATTCCAATACAACCCCCAACCTTTGTTCCCAAAAGTTTCAACATGTTTTGATCGCTTTGCTCGGCAAAACTTTTTATTTGAAATATGTAAATCCTCCTTTTAATGTCAATGATCTTCCGAGCAGAGGCTTTCTTGTAAATAATTATGTATAGAAATCCAAATGTCGAGATTGCTGACAAAATTATCATGTATGAAGATGCAGCATCAAATGGCTGTATTAGTGCACGTATATTTGTAATGTGCTTCTTTGTTACAAACACGGCATACTTGTACGAATTGTATTCACATCCATAGGATATCCAAATGTTATGATAAAGAGTCCATTTTGTATCGAGAAACTCATTTTTTACTGTAGTGGCACTCATGATAACATTGTTAACAATGCTATTTTGAATCCTTCCGAAAATGTATAGTCCAATACTGTAATTATATTTGGCCCCCAATACGATTTTGGTACAAATTCCTGCTGGAGCAGACAACCCCATAAAACGCATACTACATCCGCCGCTGTCTCTTGTACGAAATAGAGCCCCCAAATCCTGCTCAAAGAAAACACTTTTCTTTTGAAAATTTCGAATGGTATTTTTCCAAATGTGCTGTATTTCCGCAAAAGTAAACATGCTCATTTTCATCGAAAGATTGAAAATGATCGACTCTTTTGGACTGTAAAGATGAATAATTTTTACCACTGTTTTTGGTATAATTATTGGAATGGATGTTATTGGTAGATGTTTTAGAATGTATTGTAGGAAACCTTCATACCCACGCGCTTTTGAACCAACAAGTGTTAGTACAATCACATGTGGATTTTCCTCATACAGCTTGTTCTCGGTCAAAAATAAATTGATAACCATCTTGTAATCCGAGTCGGACATGTTGATATATTCAAAATAAAATAATTTCATGTTGCAATACCTATATCGAAAATTGAGATGCCACTCGTGTGAATGCTTGCTCGTGAGTGATGATGGGTTTGTTGTGTTCACGTAACCCCAAGAAGGTACAATTTCTGGAATTTGCAGTTTTTTGATAAACGATACATGCTCAGATATCACTGGGATTTTACTGGCAAAGAAACTCAATTTTGGGTTCCATTGAAAAGAATTTCCAAAAAAATTCAAGGAACAATTTTCAAACGTGTTTATTAGCCATCTTTCAGGCCTGTTAGCTTTTGTAACTGAAAATATTGGTGTAATAGTAGCAGCTTCAATTAGTAATATTTGGCTGTAAAATAATAACATGATTAGTTTCCCTGTCTGATCCATGATGAAATGACTAGAATAATTCAACATTGCAACGTTGCAAGGTTATGTCATTTTTGACAATTGAAATATTTGAGTGTTTAACATTACATACAGGAGTATTTGGTTAGCTCTTTGATCGGTCTTTCCTTTAGGGATTTCATCGAATGTCAAGAATACATGTTTGTTTTGCTACTATCGTTTGCTACCTACTCCAAGTCTCCATGTTACAAGGTACTTAAATCATGTTACATATTATGCATGGCCATCTTTCAAAAATAACTTGTTATATAATTGTTATTATGAACAATATCTTATTGATTAAAGATTGAATGGTTTTGAACAGAGCTTATAATTTTGGTTTTGCGCGATTAGTAATAATTCTTTAGCCGCTATTGCATTAATTGCATAATGAGTCTACGGTTTATACATCGTTCCAGCGTGACAGATTCATCTTTGCAAAAGAGTGGTGTGGACGACTCATTTGAGCCCGAAACACAATCCTTTCCAAGCTATCGTCGCCGTCGACAGTTACTGCTTGAGTTAGTACTCAAGCAAATGAGTAATGCAAGCAGGTGTGGTATTATAGAACAAACAGCTATTATGTTATCTTTAGCATTAAACTTTAAGAAAATGGAAAATAAAATTTGAAGCTAAACAGGTTGTTTATAAATGACAGTATTGAGAGTCCAATCCTACCACCAAAATGTTCTCAGACCAATCAACAAAATTCTACTGAGGACCCTTCAAATAACCAGAGTTCGTGTAATACGGTCGAGTTTCAAAAAGCACACGGTGACACTCCAGTAGAGACAGAAGAAGCAAGTAACAAAGAGGATAATGAAGAATCCTTGGATTTGGAATGGACAGCCAGTTTTGATTCACAGAATAGTTTATCAGACTACAGAACGAATTACTTGAAGGCGGTCAGTTCTCTTCTTGGCGATTTCGAAATACACCCTCGTAGTAGCCAAGTTTTCATGCCAAAGAAGGAGGACGTTATCAACTGCACAAGTGCATTTTCAGCACCAAAGTTGGAAATACCATCATCATCAGCCCGAGCAAACCCAAAACCAGCAAGACCTAGAATGCAGTGGACGGTGGC
>JAITYZ010000755.1:0-27334 GCA_027744595.1 Paronellides praefectus
TATCACAATCAGTTAAGCTGTTGCTTACTTTTCCAAGAGAGAGTAGTGACATATTATAAGAGATGTGTCAACCTTCAATGGTAATAATAATAATAGCAACAATAAAGAGTACGTATAAAAGGTCACAATCTACTGCCTCACATGTGAACATTTTTTTGACATCCGTTCCATTTTCTTCTTCGTCATCATCCACAGCACCCACTCATACAAGGTTACCTCTTCGGGAGATTCAGAACTCTCGTTGTCATTTGTCATCGGCATAGCAGCAGGAGCACTGCACAGAGTACCATAACTGCAGCCATAAAATAACGAAATGGATGACTACAAAACTTGCTCACTTTTGTTATTTTCTTGTAACGAGTTGATTGTTTGTACTCCTCGTGTTTGTGTTATTATTGGACGTGTAGTGGATATGTCATTGGAATAAATGGTGGTGTGCGAATGGCAATGTTGATGTCATCAACTTGATGAAGATAAAAGAGGAAAGCGGAGAATATACGACTTTTTTATTGTGCTTCTGTGCATTCATAAACGAACGTGACGTGTTTACTCTTCTTTTGTTCTCTATAACCGAGTTTAGTTTATTCTTTACACTTGAAAATGAAAGGAATAAGATGGGATGATCGATGATAAATATTTAAGATATTGTTGATATTATTATTGTTATTATGAAACTTCCATGTGTTATTGATAAGAAATATCTATTGACAGGTTGAATTTATACTGGCCGCTGTTTCTCATTCATTCATGTATAAAAAGGATAAGCTTGAAATATGTATTAAAGGCCATAACATAAAACACAAAAAACAAGGCGTTTTTCTTTTTCTGCTTAAGGTTTCTTTATTTTGCAAAACTTGTTATTGTTGTGCATGTCGTTCACTCTGCGTTGCTCCTTTTCTGTCATTTCCACTAATTTCCTGAAACTGGCAAAAAGCAGATAAAGATGATGGTAGAGATAGTGACACTGGAGGAGGAGAATGAGATATATGGTTTTATACTTTCTTTGCCAGGTTTTTGTACAGTAAGAAAGTTAACCGCTTTTACTGTTTTTGGTTGCGCGGGTTTTGCACAAAAAAGTACCTATCTAAAAATTCTTCAGTAGACTGGAAGGCCAAGGCAACAGACAGGCGGAAAATTACAACAAGACAAAAGAAGAAAATAGCAAAAAATAGCAAAATGTCTTGCGTTCTGGAGTACATTCTTCTAATACTCTAGATTATTGACTGGATCATTATCATTAACTTGTTCATACTGGTATGGTAGAGAGTATTAACGGAAGTATTATATTGAAAATAGAGAATAGGATAAATAAAACAATGCAATTCAAAGAGTTTAGCTGTAGTCGTAACGAGAAGAAATAAGAAACAACGTCCAAGTGAATAGTGTATTGTGCTACTAAAAAAGTAACGATGACTATTAGTTTTAGTTTTCGCGAAAGCTGGACTTGTGCTAAAAAAATGTTAAGCCTCTTCTGGATCATATTTTTTCTGANTAAGAAACAACTTCCAAGTGAATAGTGTATTGTGCTACTAAAAAAGTAACGATGACTATTAGTTTTAGTTTTCGCGAAAGCTGGACTTGTGCTAAAAAAATGTTAAGCCTCTTCTGGATCATATTTTTTCTGATCATTTCCAGAACAAAAAAAGAAGAATGATGGATCAATTAATTATATTTTTACTGTGATGTCAAAGATGATGATGACGAAGGGCTCGTTTTGCTTTTTGCTTTGTTTTTGAAATGGAAACTGAAAATCTATATTGGTTTAAGTTCCGAAGAACAAAAGTAATCTGTAGACGGCGACGATGATGATGATTGAAACATAAACCATGCCATTATACATACATACCAGAGCAAAAAATACCATGTAATATTTATGTTTCGTTGGTCCATGACTTTTCTGTTCAACCTTTCAAGTATTTTTTTTTAACCAAGTAAAATAATAGTTTTGTTCAAGTCAAAAGTGTGCATGTTGTTCAATGACTTGACTTGTGCGATAGTGATGCTGCTGAGGCGGATGATATATAAATATGAAAAATATGAAAAATCTGCTTATCTGCTCTAAACACAAGAGAACATGTAACTGTGCTCCTGTTTTGTTATTACTGTTAATGCACTAGAGCTTGATGAATATAATGAATTTGTTGGAGTCAACAGAGTGTAAGTTGACACATGAAAAAAAATAAAAAACAAACAGAAAAAAGCTATATAATTGTGTGTGTAAGGAGTTGGATGAAAGGAATATTGTGACAAACAAATTTCATCAAAATAAACTCATAAATCCTTCGTTTTTTTTACTAGTTGCCTCTTTCCAACCTAGAGTACTTGCTGAGGTCGTCACTTTTTAAATAAAAAAATAAGCCATATTTCCATTCATTTGTTGTTTGGTTGAGCATCATCATCTGCTCTCCTCGCTTCGCAGATTTTCAAATTAGCGTAATCATAAAACCCATCATTATTATCATTAAAATATTATTATTATTATTATTATTATTATTATTGTGGGTTGTTAAAGCACCCTTTGTTTTGTTTGTTGCTTTACAAGGTTTTTATTCCCTGTCACGAACGACCCATAATATTCTAAACAGGAGTTCAAAATTTTCCAGTTTTTCCTTCTCATGTTTTTCAAGTGGCTGTTGACATGCTTCGCGTCGTCTCGAAAAATTCCAACAAAATTCTCTTCCACGTATACCAAGCGCTCAATGCTGAAATCATATTCCAAGGAAAAAAAGGATTTTTTTAGCTAACAAAATGCTTTTAAAATGAAATTTTGAAGGAAACAATATTCCCAAATTCCCAAACAACATGCAAGCTTTGTTTGCTTTTTTACTTGCTAAAGCACAAAATCTGTCGAGTTTATAAATTCCTAAAACAAAATCTATATAAAAACGCTATATATGGCCTTGTTGACACCAATGTACTAATGACAAATGTTTCGAAATCCAATTTACAAGGATGCCATTGACTGTTAGATGAATTTTTAGGCAAACAAGGTATTATCCTCGTATCAATATAATCTTCAGTTAAGGTCATAAGTCATGTGTCAAAAAATGTGCCTTTTTCCAGCTGCTCGGCTCACATTACATTTCATCTCCAATTTTATTTTACAGGCTTATTATCATCATCATCATTATCGTCTTTTTTCGCTGTTCTTTATCATAAAATAAAATGGCTTTATTATGACTTTGCTTTGCAGTTATATGTACCTTAAACTAAAACAGTGCGAAATTATTTGAAAAAATTCAAAATTTCCATAAGGCAATAGCAAAATAAAACACAAAATTTTAAAGCTTTGACAAATGAAAGAAGTTTTTTTCTGTATTAATAATATTTTTTTTGCTTGCCTACATTTTTCGGATCAGCCATCTTGATTTCCATCAAGACCACGATGCTTGTCGTCGCGTTGACATCACACCACCTCACCTTCTACATGCGTACGTTATGTACGTATTAAAATCTAGGTCATTCGTCATTACCCTACATTGCATTGGAGGAATAGCGTCTTCCAGGAAAAGTCTTCATTTTTTTATCATTACGGGTATGTGCTTGTCGGATGCACACGAAATTTGCAGACCTACCATAAATGTCAGCCTCTCTTTTTTATGGCCTGTTGACAAATTGCCTAGTGTCTTAAATGCATACGTGCACAAATTAAGTGTGACGGATAGGTGGCAATATATGATTGGTACATGGATTGTACAGTAATAATAATTACAAGATATCTATTGTGATGCGTGGAATACATAAAAAAATGTATTGTGTGTTGTTGATTAGGGTGGCTGATAGGGTAGGAAATGAACATACATTTTACTTAAATAACTTTACTTGTATTAAGACGTTGATGTCAGCTTAATGTAAGTAAGTTATTTTGTTCTTTTCTGTATCAAATTTAAAAAGACACAAGAGCCGATTTGATTTTGCTTTTCTTCAAGTGAGGGCAAAAACATAAATAGGAATTTAAAGAATATATTGTGCAATTTCATATTTGTGTAAGAACTACACGGTATATGGTATGTAACCATGTAGGTATGTATGCTTAGGTGTAGGAGCAGTGCTCCACGATTTAACTACAGTATCTTTTCATACTTTTATTGAGGAACTAATTTTTCGCTATATTGATAATTTGACGTGCCACGTATTACGCTTCAGTAGCGGTAGAGGAAGTCAACTGAGAAGATCAATGTGCAAAAAGTTATTGAATTTGAGAAAAACCGATAAGAAAATATATTAATTTTCCTGGTTCAAGAAAGTAAAAAGCTGTCTAATTATAAAGTGAGTAAAGAAAATATTATTTGAATATGAATTGGTTTGAAATTTAAACTATTTGTAGTCAAAACATGAATAAAGGATTTTTTGTAAAAACATGAATAAACAGGATTATTTTCTGTAAAAACGTTAAATTGTTTTCCTTAAAGAATGTTTTGAGTACATGTGGTCTTTTTTGTATATATATATCGCCTTCCAGGTGAGTTTCGTAGTAATGGCTCCCTCACGTCGTATAAAACCAGGCGATTTGAAAAGGTTTTGTGAGGAAGAGTTTTGTGTTCACTTAGACGGGGCTGTGATGGATGCTCTGAATGACGATGAGGATGATGAGCTAAGTAGCGGAGACGAGGATGGTGTTGGAGTGGGAGGTGGGTTTAGATTTGTTGGCGAAGAGGCATTGCGAAGATTGCAGGTTTTGGCAGAGGCAGGAGGTCTGAGTGGCGACGACGATGATGATGAGGATGAACGGGTAGAACTGCAGCAACAGCTGAGGAGAAGTCCCGTCCAAGTTTACCATCATTTCCTCACCCTTGATACTAGTGACGAGGAGGATGGTGCTGTTGGGGGTGAGGCAAATGATGACGGTGCGTCAGGTGGTAATGGTGATTGCAACGATGCTCATGTTGCTGGGCCTAGTAGTGGAGAACAACATACACAGGGTTCCTCATTAACCGCGGAATCGGGAGGGGATGATAGTAATGGAAGTGGTGGCCAGTCCGATGATCCCGAACCACCTAAGATTGTGGTCGACGAGGTGGAACAACGCAGATCTGAACGTAGAGGAGGTGTAAATATGGGTGGGAGCACATCTCGCACAGTCTTAACATTTCGCCGTCAAAGGGGCGCTGAAGAAAATGGAAATCTGATTTTCCAACAGGTTCAAGAAGAAGAAGAAGAAGATGAGGCGGGAGGAGGAGGAGGATCTCAGATTCAGGTACAACAGAGTGCAAATGGACAACTATCAACACTTCCATTTCCAATTGAACTAGAGTTGACTCCGGACGAGGATGATGATGATGGCGATGGGGTAAATTATTATAATTAAAGTACAAGATGGACAAACGCAAATATAAGGGTCCTCAAAAACTACATATTTACTAATGTCTTAATTTATTTTCTTGCTTTCCTCCTTAGGAAGTTATGCTCAGTGTTAACATTATTGTCTCAGCCATCACCAACATCAGCCTTGACGATGATGATGACGATGATGACAACGAAGAATAAATTACTTTCAATAATTAATTACTTTTTTCTTAATTTGTCATCTTCAAAATGATGCCTGTGAACCTTGATGATGAATTAAATTGACTAAAAATGACAAAACTTGAACAACATTCCATTTAAATTTATTTCTTTAAATTTTGTTATTTAAAAACTAAAACACAACTAATGCACTTTAACTTTAACTAATCAACTTGTTATCTTAAAATGACAGTATTTATGAGCAAGTTTAGCACAAGCAAGGTAGAAATTAGCATACAGTATACTAAATTACACTTCAAAACTCCAGGGTAATTACTAATGTTAAAGATTGCCAGCCCACTCACAATTCCATTTTTGAGCTTATTAGGTAATTACACATAAATAAATATTTCTTATTTTTAAAACACGCTACATACTTTGTAGTTCAGTTCACAAAAAACAAAACTTGTCAACCAAAATAGACCGAATAACATTCAATTAATAAAAGCCAATTGTCTCATTCAAATTCACAACTCACCATCTCCTCGAGAGAAACCTACACAATCAGAGAAAGAAACTTTTAAAAAACTCATCGGCATCAATTTAAACCTAAATATCCACCAATTAAAATGAGAGAGCACAATGAACATTCGATAAAAACAACCGCCCACTCTACATGATTTGTTTCCAATTAAGCAAGCATAAAAAGACTATTGCCACAAATGAGAAATACGTAGGTATTCAAAGTGGTTAAAAAATGTCAAGCACAAAAAAAACAGTGTGTACTTTACTTTATTGCTGAGAAATTATGCATGGTGAAAACTCCTCCTCCTCCACTACAACTATATTTAGAGCTTTCATAGACAAATGACTATAATGTGTTATTTAAAAAGCAGAAAACATGCCCTTGTTTTACTTTTACTTTTTTACCATACTCCACTTTTGTATAAGTGTATGCATCACAAAAGAAGGATCTCTTTTGCCTTGATAGCTTGCTTGCTTGAGAGATGTGCACTTTGAGCTGCAACTAAAAAAATCTTGAGCAGAGAGAGAGAGAGAGACTGCTCTCTCTGAGTTGTTTTCCCATAAGAAGCAGTGGTAAGCCTGCTGTCTCGTTCAATCTTGCACCAGCTTTCTCACAAGCTTCATCACCACCGCATCCTGTTCAATCTCACAGTGATCATCTATCTACAACCTGCATCTCTATCTTTCTCTTCAACTACTTTCTTTTTTTCTTACACAAACCAAAACTTGCCATTTCTCAAGTTGCCCCAAAAACATCACCATCACCTTTAAAAAATCTCTTTTATTTCTTTTCTACGTAATCCTTAGACATCTACTTTTTTATATTTCTTAACTTTTCCCATCAATTTTTTTTGGTTACTTCCTTCCTTGTTCCCCAGTTTCTCTTTTACAAACCATCCATCCATTTCACTGATTCATTCATTTACATTATTCTCTAGACAAAACATAAAATAAAAATAAAATTCCCCATAACCCACCCACCAACAAATTTCAAGGACTCTGAATTTTTGCCAAGAAAAAAAAACGCTTACTAAAATCTCATATCATACTATCCAACGGCATATACACAGCTAAAACTACCATTTTCCGTAATCATCTTCCTGCTCCGTTTTCCCCATAAATTAGCCGTTGTGCTGAAAAAAAAGAACAGAAAAAAATTCACTCATCCTTTTCACATTGTGTCCCTATTTTACTGGTTTTATTCCCGTACTGTAGTGGTGGTCGTGTGGTTATGATGATACCTTACTCTTCTTGGTACTTGCACCCTTGTCCTTGTCGTTAAATTGTACAGGAGCACTGGTCTCCTTCTTTGGTCGTCGTCACTGTGATTTGTGGCTAAAATCCTTTTCACACGCTATACTCCACTTTCCTTTCCAGACAGCTTTGTGGAGAGTAGAAGTACCGTGAAAAAAGGCCAATTCATTCCTTCTTCCTCTCTCTCTCTCTCTTTCTATCTCTCTCTTGCCACTTATCTCCTCACTACTAAAACAAACGAGAGAAATTGCCATTAACAAAAAAAACAATAAAATATAACGGTAAAAAACTTACCACTTTGTCATTTCTTAAACTATCTGGAAATTTGGATCTTTCCACTGTTGTATGTGAGTTTCCAAGATAACAGTATAGCAGATTTCATTCGACAATATTTTAAACTTTATCTTTTAAAAAGTGATCGTGTGCGCCGTGTGGTTTGTCTTTTGAAAAAGTACAAAACCACAAACAAGACACCTCTCGCAAAATAGAAATAAAACAAACCAAACATTTTAGCAAAAAAATCCTTTAAGCAAAACTTTTAAATTCAAGAATAAAAGTGAACAGTTTGATTGGTCTACTACTCTTCTGTACATTTATCCATATATATCTGACTTTAATTGCCCGCCTTTCGTTCTTTATTGATATCGATAAAAGTAAAAGAACACCATCCCGATCATCATCATCTTCTACACCATTTCCAACGGGTAATTGCACAGGTCTGGGGTTATTATTAATAATATTATTTTGTCCGCTTGCTATTTAACAAGATTCCAAACCAGCTTCCTTTCCAACCTTTTTCTTTATTTTTGTAAAAAAAGGAAAAAATATTACCGACAACAGATCTAAAGCCTGGTTTCTTATTCCAGTGGCGTTCCATACGTGCAATTGCATTATTTTACCTCTGCTCTCATCCTGACCTGACTTGACTTATTTCCAAGTGGACTCGTCATTCCTACATCCAGAACATCTAGAAGCTGACTATTTTCTCTGGCGTCAGAAGAAAAACAGGTAAAAGTTGATTTGCTTTCTCTCTTTTTCTTCAACTTTTTCCTTTTCCATTCAATTATGATAAGAGGTTGATTGGATTTCCCAACTCTTAGTTTCGCTACAGGAAAACAGGTAGCTGTCTAGAATTCCTCCCAAAACTTTATTTTGTTAGCTGCCAATGAAAATTTGTGTTTTTAATTGTAACACAGATGCATACGTAGTACACTGGCTAGTACTACACTCTGTCATGTATTCTCTAATCCGTCATTTTCCCGTTGGTAACAACTTTTTTTAAAGAAAAAAACATAAGCATAAGTACAACTTTACAACAAGCGAGGATGCCATATAGCAGCACGATGAGCAAGCAAAGTAAAGCTAAAAATAAAATGATGTTGTTCTCGTTACTCACGAGTGCCAAAGTCACTTTACACAGTTTCTCCTAAGAACATGCACATCTCTCTATTTGTCTGTCTGCATATGAATATCATGTGCACCTTTCCGAGAACCTTTCCCCGTCACTTGTTTCCGCTCTTTCCTAATGGCAAGCATCATTATCGTTACCAACACACACTCTAGATATTTACTGCATACTCATACACTCATCTAACACGCCATTCCCATATGTCACACAACTAATGTAAGCATTTATCCTTGCTTGCATGCCAAAAGTCAAGAAAAAAAGGGAAAATACTCCCTCGACTTTACTAGGCTTTTTCAGTCTCAAACTTGACATGATTTAAAGTAAGATGCAAGAAAACGGAAAACCCCAAGTAAGCCAGAATATAAAATGTAGTCTAAAAGGTAAAATTTATTTGGCAAAAAGTAGACAAGGTAGAGGTAATGATGATAATAATATGGGTAGTGTCATCATCTTCAACCTCCTCACTATTATTATTATTATTATTTCATTTTTATTATTATTTATTACTAGTGCATGTACTTTCCCTTGTCGCTTCACTCCCATATCTTATCATTTGTTTTTCTTATCTTCATTCCTCATCTGAATGTTCTGTCAACCGGATGCATTTAACAACGTTGTCATTTGTCATGCATAAGAATATACGTAGAAGATTCACTATTACTTGGTATCTTTACAAGACAAAGACATCATCATAGCGAACAAGGCTGCTGAATCAGAATACTGCTCAATATTTTTTCCTGTGAGTCATATAAAAATAATAATAATAAATATAATAATATTTTTTGAAGCAGAGAGACGAAAAGTAAAATGCAGGGAAGATGCCTAGTGAGCGTTTGTGTCTACATGATGAGATGAGACGTTGATAACATTTTTGATTGTTTTATTCAATTATTTATTATATATGAATATCATATTAATTAGTAGACTACATCTATGCTGATATGGTTAGTAGAGTTTGATGGAAAATAATTACTTTTTTAGATGTTTCACTCCGCATTTATTATAGGAGAAAAAAAGAAGATGAAATGAAAAAATAAAAATATTATAAGCATATAACCACTTGACGTTCACTCCATCTGCAGTGCAAAGCAATATATAATCTCTACTAATGAGTTTGCTTATTATTATAATAAATATATGTATAAAAACGGATTAAGATTGTTAGGGTTTAATTAAGCGTGTCGATCCTCTTCTACATCTTCAAACAAAATCTTTTAGAAGATATGAGAGACGTGCATATTAGACGACTTGTTTTTTTTGGTTACATAAAAAGTTAAAATTAAGTTGAAACGTCTTATGCAAGAGGTACTCCTGCGCGTGTTCACGCTCTTTGCTCTTGACAGATTCCTCTCTTGAAAGCTGACAAAGTAAAAAAAAATTGGTTGACGGATACTTGCAGTGTTATAACTGGCTACCGCCTACATACTGACAAAGACTCTTTGTCAAAGAGTGAGTGTACATATACCTATGTACATTATGGTAATGGATTTATGATAACCACTTTTTATAACTGACGAGGTACTCCTGCGCGTGTTCACGCTCTTTGCTCTTGACAGATTCCTCTCTTGAAAGCTGACAAAGTAAAAAAAAATTGGTTGACGGATACTTGCAGTGTTATAACTGGCTACCGCCTACATACTGACAAAGACTCTTTGTCAAAGAGTGAGTGTACATATACCTATGTACATTATGGTAATGGATTTATGATAACCACTTTTTATAACTGACAGCAAAACTGACAAAAGGGAGCACAGCGTAGAGAAAAAAGAATGCAATGATAACAAAAAAATATGTGGAAAAAGTTGATGCGTGTACCCCACGAGATACTTTTGCATTTCATTTTCTTTGATCACGCCATTTCTTAAATAAGTAAACTAAGAGAATATGGCGTGTGCTGATAGGTTAGTTGTTGCATGAGCAAAGATGACACTTCACTTCAACTGGATAATGGAATTTATATCCGCTGTTCATAATGGAATCATTTCACTAAAATTGATAGTGGACGTGGATTGTTACCAGCAGATACAAGATAGCACTCCATTTTGGACTGTTCGTTAAATCCATTTCAGGTGGTGGATAAATTCACACAAATTCAGAATCTGAATTTCAGATGGACAACGTAGACTCTTATCATCCCTGTGCATTAGGTGGCATGAATTATATTGAAAAGTTAAAAAATTCATTATAATCATTATACTGTACGATATGATTATCTAATTAACTCTTGTTTTAAACATTTTTACAATTAAATAAATTATAATGCCAAGTCTAGCGAATGGTGTGACAGGACACAGGATATAGATAGAACAATTTACGGTATGAAAAGTCCAGCAATGGAATAACTGGATACCAGGATGCGACGAAACAAGGAGTAGGAATACAATAAAATAATTTATTTTTTTTGTGAGATTTGGCGTGTTTTTAGCCATAGAAAAATAATTACAAATTGAATGAATAATAAAATAACTGACTTAACTTGTCTATTTTTGCGAAGTTTTAGTCTTAAGAATATTTAATCCCAATATATCATTAAAAATACCAGTCTTCTTTACTTTGCATAACTTATCTATTTTAGTGATTCATTTTTGGGGCAAAGTGCACCATGGGAAACATAATAAATTATCATAAATCATTCCGTTAACTTTAAACCTAATTTTGCCTTTAGGCATATTCATAATTCAAAAGGGATCACCGCCAATTTATAGGGTATTTTAACCATAATGCAATAATATAATCTTTTTTTAGAATGATGATTGCCACATTGATATTTTCATGTCTGAATAATAGTATAGGTATGTAGGTACCTTAACAACGTGTCTTGTTTTCCTGTCACAGCGAACGCGAGACAAACAATAAAACAATCGTGAAATCTTAAAACTAATCTTTTGTCTTTTCCCCAATATTTTTTTCCAGGAAAAAGCCCGAAAGTATATTTCCATCAGTGAAAGTTGTTATCTGGAACACACATCATCTTTATCATCAGGTATTTCTCTCCGGCCAGCATAAAACAACAAAGGTGACACCCTGATAACATGGGACAGAAAAAGTACATTTAAAAAAAACTATCACGTCTCACACAAAAAAGAAACATCACATCATCGACATCTCCATCCGCAGCGCACCTGAACAATACAACCCAGCCTACATATTTTACAAATATCTACAAGTTACGCTAGTGGCTAAGAGCCGATTGTGACTCGGACCACTTTCTTTTCCTGATTTTTGACTTGATAAATTTTATACTTATTTCAATATCAATAAGACAAATACAGGAAAACATACTTGAACAATCTTCATTCGTAACCCTGTTGTCTAGATATTTTCCCGTTGTAAATCTTCATCAAGTCACGTAATCCCATCATCGGCATCATCATCATCAATTTAAAGTAGACAGTTTGACATTTTCTCGTGGAAAAAAAGAAGTAAAATCATATCAACGTCATCATCGCCCAAACAATATTCATCCGTGTCCTTTTTTTATTTGCTGATAGGAACAAGTGAACTAACAAAGAGTGATGATGACGTGACAAACAAACAATATGTGTTGATAAGTTTAAAAAAAAGGTCGAGTCAAATGGTAAATAATGTACAATCCATGTTTTCTGATAAACTTTAACTTTTTACCGAAACTCCTCTGTGTTGCTAAGTGACGAAGAAAAAAGACAAGTAAATATAGATTCTACACCTATATATATACCTACCAATATACATACCTATATTTGTGCGAGAGAATAAACAGAAAGCATAATAGAGTGGTTGATACAATAATCCAAATCCAAACAAGAAAATAATATGGTTAGCCTGTGTGGCAGAAATCCTTCTATTATTTCTTCTCACTCGTCCTTGTTGAGATCTTACATGACGTCCTCCATTTCTTCTGGGAGGGGAGGCAGCGGTTTAAAAGGTGGAACTAGTGGTGGCGGCTGCTCCAACAAAAGTTTCGAGAAACCTATTCGACGGAAATGGATTCTGGAGAAATGGCTGATCTGGATTACTCTTTTGGTCACATCCATCTTGCTTGACTGTGAGTTTTGGTTCCTTCTTGTCTCTTTTTGCTTAGTTGCTTGTTTATGTAAGCTGTTGTTTGTGCGTTTGCTTTTGGATGAAATGCATATATTAAATAGCAAAAGGAAGAGCATACAGGTTTCCTCTCCCTTTACGACTAACTTGTTTAATTAAAACATGCATACTACTTACTTCACGGATGTCAGATGAATACCATTCACTCACGATGAGACCGTAAATATTTTCCTGATATTGTTTCCCCATGGGTAAATATCATTACGGAATCCCGGTTACATACAACCGGACGGTTGACGGTATATTTCCTAGAATGTCTGATTATCGTTTTGTTACAAAAAAGTAAAACGGGATAGCAAACAGCGAGGCTGTGAGGACACAAAAGTATTATAGTATCTTACATATTGAAGAAATTAGCTTTATTTTTCGGATGGCACTTAAGTTTATCGTAATGAGAATCTTCATTCCATTAAATAATCACAAGCAACCAATTTGTCTCTGAAAAGCTAAATGTTTAGACAGTTGCTGTCATCAGAACCCTAATTAATCAAACGCCTTTTCATGTTTAGTCAACGTTCTGGTGAGTTTTTGAAACATAGGCGTCATGTTACATGGGTTACATGTAATGGGTAACTTCAGTCAATCTATCTGCTCTGCTGAGTTTGGCGACAATCTGCGTTGTAACTATTGTGGTAGAAAGGAGCAACAAAAAACCAATACAATGCTTGTTTGTCATCGTGAAAATTTTCAAGTCTGTAAACAAACAAAATGTTCAAAGCCTTCTGATAACATATAAAATTCAATCCCTCTTACTGTTAATTAAATTAACAAAAACATTTCTTGTTGAACTCGCCTACGCAGATCACAAGACACAGAGAGTTCGAGAGTCTGTACCACTTTACATCCATTTCATGACAAATCCAAATAGTTAGCAAGTCCGTTATAATAACCACAAGTTAACAAACGACGCATTGAACAAGACAGCTCGACAATGTAGAAAACAAATATGTCCGTATAAATTACTTTAAAAGTTACATGTATTTAATATTATCTATGCTTATTTTTCTCAGCCGACTGTCACCGTGTGTGGACAGCAGTTTTATTACCATGTGGGAAAATGAAAACACAAAAAATACATAATATACGAACCTTAACAAAACATCAGCTTCCTAATCAGACTATGCAGCGGGGGAGGATAATTAATTTAGTATGTTAAAATGATCTTGTTATGTTGCCAAACTTTTCTGTTTTGAAACTTTCATCCACAAAATTTCCAAACACAAAAAAAAAATTAAACAAGGCTTATCGTTCCCTATTTTATTTTCCATGAATTCAGCGTTCAAGTTTCATATTCAATCGTAACATATCTACACTCTACGTAGGTACATATATACTTTAAAGAATTAGATGTTTAATCTCTAATCCACAACCCCTTAAACGGAAATCACTAGGTTAGATTAATCTGTAATTCGAAATTCAAAGTTTGGCGTAACTGGTTAAATTCAAGCGTGTGTAATACTAATTATTACTATTGACTGGTAATATTGAATGACAAAAGATTTCAAAGGAAATTGAATAGCAGTAGTAAAAATAATACACTGTTAAAATACAATAATGAAATGACCAAGAGTAAAAAATAGAGTAGTAAATGATATAGTCATAATTAAATACCTAATAATAATATATAAATAGTCAATGGCAAGTGTTTTATGGTAAAACCCTTGGCCCCCTTAATGTATACATTATACATTCTCAAGTGGAAGCAAACTAAATACAATGAACGCTTATCATGGTTGGCACATATTAATTAACCTGCAAACGGTACAAAACAAAGTACTGATGATGTTAACCTGGCCATATTTTATGTGTGCCAAGTGGTGATGCAACTGTATTATTATTATTATGTACCTATTTGGGATTGGAAGCAGTACGACCATCACAACACGACCATCAACAGACGACCAGAGAGAGAGAGAGAGAGAGAGATCAAAACCATGCTACTTGGATTTCAACTTCAACTGAAGGAATGCTGTATCATATCCTTCCTCTCTCACACATTTTCATGGTTTTTTACTGAATTTTTCTGCAAACCAAAGCATTTTTTTCTTGAGCTGCCAACACACATGCACGCAGTTCAGTATTCCCCTGTTTCTTCTTTTCCTACTTTGTGAGTAAAATCTTGATGATGGTGGTAACGACAACGCCCGTTGTTATATTTATTTGTGGATATACCTATTCTCTTTCCGTTTGTTTTATTCTTGCCCAACCATACCCATTTAATCTTATGTTGTATAATTATGTCTTATGGTTTATTACTCGTTCATTCATCATCGTCATGACCACACAAGAGTTAATAAACTAGACACAAAGTTATGGTGGTCACTTGCTTAAATTGAAAATTTATTGCTCAACCTATGTAGCATCTTTGTAAGTAAAATAGAGGAAAACATTGTTGATGTGGCCTCTTTTCTTTTGGCTTTCTTTGTGGCCTGCTGATAAAAAAAAACCAAATCAACAACAAAATAATAAATAAATAGGTTTCGATTTCATGTAGGTAATCTATTTTAATTACAATAAAACCTATAAAATTGGCAGAAAGAACCACCTTAATGAGCTTCATACCTTTGTTAATCACTAAGATGTTTCGATTGAGGTATTACATGACATGTGCCATAAAAGAATCAAATTTCTCCTCCCGCTTACCTCCCGGGATGA
Source organism: Paronellides praefectus (assembly GCA_027744595.1). Taxonomy (NCBI): domain Eukaryota; kingdom Metazoa; phylum Arthropoda; class Collembola; order Entomobryomorpha; family Paronellidae; genus Paronellides; species Paronellides praefectus. The sequence goes on from JAITYZ010000755.1 coordinate 15,368, forward strand.
GCTGTTGACCTGGTTTTCCAACTCGACCAGGCAAAGGTCCTGTCCTGAGGTTGAAAAACCGAAAACAGAGTTCGAAACCGTTTTTGAGTTCTGGTGCGTTAGGACGGCAGGCGGAACAACCCAATCTTATAAAGAACCCCCAAGGTGGTTCTTAATAAAGAATAAACACACATAGGTAATATATATGTATATGTTATTTTTACTATTATGCCTTTTTGATAATGCCGGGGGAAAACCCCAAACAGATTTCTTAGGTCTCTTTTGTTTTCATTTCCTTTGCCCAGGTTATCAATTTTGTTCTTTTTGCCATTTTTTCTCTCTTGCGGAGATACCCAAATAATGATAAATAGGTAGTCTTTTACACAGCCAAAAATACTTGAGAGAAGAAAGCATGCAATCATATAATAATAAATCAATAAAGAATAAGTTTTATACTTTTTCATCTTTCATGAGCGTGAATAAAAGTATGATGAATGTGTTGGGTGGGTGTGTTTTTGGTTGTTGGAGGAAACCGCTGTGTAGTTTCGTGAAATAAACAGACCAAGGAACGAGGCACAAGACAACTTCAAGACAATCAGAAGCACATAATACTAAATCCTACAAACCAACACAGCGATAAACAGGGTGAAAAGATTATTGTATTTTTCTGTTGCCCTTTTTTCTGAAAAGGAAATAAATCCGATCGGAATATGAAAAAAATATATTTTTGTTATCATCCAAATTGTAATAATAACTCTTTATTCCTATAAAAAATTTTACGACAAGTATACATGATATGATTTTACATCATCATCATCCTCCTTCTACATACGCCTACGTCCTCAGTCATTACGAAATAAATGGATTTTTTTTTTGAAAAAATAATATTAAATAGGTTGTTCATTTTACATCTATTTTGGATGGAGATGATGATGAGAGTCTAAAGTCTAGTCATTTATTTTCAAGCAAAAATGATCACTAGTGTTTCTAATCATATGGTTATTCGCATATCGTCAGGATGATGCAATAAAAAAACTAGATGGGGATTTTTTTTATGATCAATGATCATTTTGCTTTTGCCAATAAAGCTACAAATATCCATCTGTGATAAAACAATATTCATTGATGCATGCATACATTCAGACTTTACTTTGAGGCATGGTTCATGGTTCATTCCCATTTGTTTAAATAAGCACTAGTATTTGCGTCAGATGTGCTACTCTATTTATACATGGCTTGTTTACGGGGGAGGAGGGAGAGAGGACGAATAAAAGTGAAAATTGGAGAAAATAGCGATGAAGCATTTACGCATGCAATAATATCACCCCAAAAAATGCCTTCATTGCTCTCAAATAAACAGGGGGAAATATATGGAACTATGAAAAATAAATTGTGAAAGTTTTGAAAATGCGTGGGCTCCATGTATTTTTGTTGATCTGTTTTTAGAGAAAATAGAAAATTACACAAGTAGAATATATGAAAAGAAAATATTTCTGGAGGAAGGAAGAGAGATAGAAACACAATGACACACACACACAAACACACGGAGCAAAATAATATAACATTATTTTCCTCCAGCAGATGTTTTACGTTTAGAGCACGTTACGTATTTTTCGGTATTTCATGATGACGACTGAGAATTTGAAAAATTTTGTCGATAGACGCCACTGTCTGAATAATATTGACTAGGATATATATAATATATATATAATGTATATAATATGTAGTTGTTGATTTTTGAGCAGATAGCTGTTGCTTGCTCTGCGTATCTAGTGAAAATTCAGGGATAGTAGCTTATTTGTGTTGTCATTCGGGGTGGTTAGTTGAACTGAAAGTTGTAAAATATTTGCCAACTTTTACTCAATATATTATATGACTGGTTTTTCAGTGGAGAACCAGTCTAAATAAAACATTTAAATATATCTACTCATGTAACAGTAACAACAAAGTATGTGAATCGATAAGTATGTAAATATATATATATCGTAAGATATTTTGAAAATAAAAAACCACATTCGTAGGTATTCACACAACCCAATAATAAAAGAGATGCACAATGTAAGTATATCTGTATCATGCGAACATAGCGTAGTAGTTGCAAAAATGTGGCAGAAAGCAGACAAAAAAGGGAGTACAACGCAGTTGGATGAGTTTTCCAAAGTTACCAAATAAAGTAGAGAGAGGGGAGAGTGCGAAAGGGGAATAGTTATGACTACAAAATTTGGACAGATATATAAAAAATGTTATGACTACAACGGTAAAAGTTTAACTTTTCAGTCTGCATTTTTATTTTTTGGGATGAAATAAATTGAGAAGAAATCTGTTTTAAAAGAAAAAAAAAGTTTTTTAAAATAGGAAATCAGATCCTAGTGATACTGCTGGGCGGTTGAAAGATAATACATAAAATATATATATATTGTATTAGTGTTGTAGTAGGGAGAGGGCAGGATTCTACAAACAAAATGTTGAGAGACATACACCTTTTAATGCTATTGAATATATACACCATAGGATATTCTGGATTATAGTTTTTGTTACCGGAACTAAATTTGTGAAGGAACATTGAGGACTATAAAATGAAGTTGTGATGAGTTTTGATTTAAGGAAAAGTAGTAAGAAAAAGTTTAGGGTGGAATGTGTTTTGTATAGGTATATGCCTTTTATCACGTGTGTTTATATGTGTCTCTCGAACAAACACATAAAACCTGTTTTACAGGCTGGCATCATAGAAATCAAAGCACTCATTCAAATTTCATTTCATTCAAATAAAAGTGAAAAGAGAGAGAGAGAGAGAGAGAGAGGGGGAAAGTTTGGTAACATTTATCATGGCCACACTGCTGTGACGGAATGCCAATTGAGTGAAAACTTTGGTAGACCACAAACAGGAGGATCAACTTTTTAAAATCCAGAGAGTTGATTAACACCTCAGTTGTGGAAAATGGAGTAAAAGTGAGAATGATAGTATCAGCAGCAGCTTGTGCATAATTTTCAATATTTCTTCTGGACTTTGAGTCAACTAGAGTCATTGTCCACACAAGACTGAATATTTGCATGATTTGCCAAAAGACATGATAAGAACACAAACGCATGCAATGATTTTGTTTCACCTTTCCCCAAATCTTCGTATTCCTTTTTGTAAACTAAATTTGCTGACGGAATAATATTAAGGGAAAATAATTTGGCTTCATATGTTTTATAGAGAAAATCAAGCTAGTTTAGATCAAAAACAATATTTTGGGGTAGAAAAATTCATTTTTCTCCTCCTTAAATAATATTCGTTTTCTCAACATTTTGACCAGAGAGAGGAAAGAATTCCCAGACTATTTTCAAAGAACCGACGACCTCACAAGGGATATATATACTTAAAGTAGGAAGCATAGGTACTTACCGTTCCTTGAGTCCGTTCCTTTGTTGCTTCCGCCATGGTCATGAATAATTTATTATGATGCTTGATGCTTTCACATTTTTTTTCTGCCTTTTTTCTGCTCCTGGTTTTCCTTTTGTCATTAACATTTCCAAACACGAACCGTCTCTTCCCATGTCTTTTTCTCCTACTTTCCCTTGTACTTTGCTTTACTATCCAGTAAGCCAACTTGGTGCAGGCTTTTCGGAGTTGGGAGGAAGAGATTCCTTTTCTACCTCGTTGAATTACAATAATATTAAAGTAGCTGATAGCTTTAGCATTAATAGCTTAACAATATTATTCTTAAGGTAAACGAGATAAAGGGTGGAAGGAAGCACGTAGACCTTTTGATTCCCAGAACATTTTGTGAGAACCTCATTTTTGCGATAATACTGCTAAAAAAATTACATAGGTACATAATAGTATATTATTATGTTTAACTATACATATTACAATAGTATGTAATGATGTCTACGTTTACATTGCATAATTTGACTGGTTCTTGTCTGTCTCAACTGCTGAATTCCAAGTTCAACAAAAATGCAAAAGGCATTTTTCAAGAACACAGAAAGATGACAAAAGATATAAATTCCTTTGCATTTGTTTTTACAAAATTACAAGAATCTTTCATAGCAAATGTATTGCATTTAAATGGAAAAATTTAGTTGGGAAAGTAAAGTGTGCTACATTGGCTAAACAAATCTAAAAGATAAAAAAAAATCATTTTTTCTGAAAAAGTCATAAAAAAGTGGTTTTTGTTTGCTTCTCAATAAAAGGCTAAAGTGATTGTTAAATACCCTTTGGCTAATAAAACCAAAAAGTTTTTTGCAAGGCATAAACAACACGACCCGATAGCACGTCTCCTATTTATTATTATGTAATTAGAAAACCCGCATCTACTCTGTTATGTTTGTGTGGAAGGAAAAAAGAATATGTGCGTTTATATATTTTTTTACTTGTCCATCGGAGTGAAAGCAGTAGCATAAGAGGAGCACTTACATTAATTACTTTCTTAAAACACATACATACATACATGCCAAACTACTAATATAATATTCACACTTGCCTTCTTTTTACCCCCATCAACCCACTTCCCTAAACACACAAACACGCGCGCGCTTTTTCCAACTCCGAACGTTAAATAAGTGAAAAGTTAATACCATTTTCCTATTAATGTGATCACATCACACTAGCCATCTTTTTGTGAACAGAATGTTTTTCTTTTTGTGTGTCATTTGGGATTTTTCGTTGTTGCTGGAATAAAAAAAAGTTTTTGGATACATGATTATGCTGTCCTAATTAATATACAGAAACACAAGAGGAATATTATGGGAATGAGAGACATATAGGCAACTAGAGATACAATCCAACTTTTGACTTATTCCAACCAAGTGCATAAATAAAAGCCAACCCAAGTCTCGAGTGTTTTCAACAAATGTATAGGATTTTGCCCAAAAGGAAAGTTACGAAAATGGTCACACCCACACAACTATTTGGACAAGAAAGTGAAGAGGATTTTGTACACGTACATAAATAGCATATTTTTTTCAAACATCTCTGAGCATATAAAGATGCGGTTGCATATTCATGGGGGCAAAAGTTCCAGCAACTGTGTTTGTGCTGCTTTTCAAAGAAAGAATGTATGTATTTTATGCCTTGTGTCATTTCTTGAAACCCTGTTAATGATGATACATTTTAATTCCATTCTCAGTCTCATTACAACTACATTCAACATAAACAATTTTCCCCCAAAAGAAAACTACTATTTTCAATCTTTAAAACATATTATGCGCAAATTTTCCTTTCGGGTGTTTTGACTTGAAAATGCGTAGGCAAAACTCTATCTACTACCACTTGTTATCATCATCATCACCATGCTCATATAGTCATTCTATAAAAAAAACTATATACAGCTATAAAATTGTAGTAACTTGTAAGATGTTTCATTAAATTAAATTCCACTTTAGCAAGGAGATTTGTGATCACGAAGATGATGATGTTGATAATAAATGCTTCTAAACTTGCCACAGGGTGGTGGTCTCTGATGTGGCTGATTGTGGGTGTTGCCCCGTGCCAGCGTACAAAAAAAATATTAAGTGAAAAATCTTTTGTTCATATTATAGCCAAAATCATAATATCATCAGATCATTTTATATACTTGCTTGAATCCCCAACATATACATTTATATATACCTTTTTTTACGTGTATACACATACATGCTCTGTTAGCGCTGCACAATGGAATAATGTGTGGAATAATTAAATCAGTGTCACACCTTTTATGCTCCTTCATAGCAAACCAAGCTGAAAAACACACCTCATCATCATTGCTACCATCATCACCATACTGGCTTCGTTGCCATCATCATTCCACCTTCTGTCCTTCCGCTTCCATGCATCCCACTCCATGATATGACGTGTAGTATAAATACCCTGCAACCACATCCTAGCTTTACATTATTCCCTGCAGCAAAAAAAACTGACATTCTCTCAAAAAGGAGGACTAAAATCTGGCTGTACAGATATTATACAAAAAAAATATATATACCTGTTTCCTGCCTTTCCAACAGTATTGCCAGATTTCTGGCACCCTCCAAACCCATATTTTTTTTTTGCTCCCTACTTTTTCTTTCCATGTTGTGCAATATTCCAAGAACAAGGGAACGTGAAGATGATGCTGATGATATGATGCGATTTCGAATTTCCCCCATAAAATATATATGACTCTCGCCTCTTTTGTACTCTTCGTCAAGTACAAAGGGTTCCGCAGGTCTTTTGGAACGATTTTGGGAGGCTCGTATTTCAACACCGGTCATTGTGGACCAATGAAACTTTGCAATAATGAAGAACAGATTGTTTTCTTCATTTGGTAATTTTTACAGAATATTCTGGATCAAAATGCCTAAGTTTTGGACACAGGAAGTGGAAGTACTATTGCGGCACCTTTCCAAGCAGAGTTGCTGGCAAATAATGGTCGTTAAGCACATTAAACAAAAAGTTTATCACATATCGTTGAGTTCTGCGAATAGAGGGATTCAAGAAGTAGGTTTACAACGAAATTCCCGAATCCTAGGTATTCCAAAACCAAAAAAAAATCCTCCACAACCCACAAAGACTCAACAGGTCATTCAGAAGGTTATGTACATGACCTCAAAACAAAACCCACTATCTCAACCTCAAATGACAAAAAGTGTTGGAGTGTCTCAGCGAACTATTAGGCAAACTATTCATGAAAACTCGGACCGAGAAAAAAGGAAGAAGAGCAAGGTACACCCTTGAAGCCATTCCATATCGCAAACCGGAAGTGCAACCGAAACCGGAAGTGCAATTTTTGGTCCGACCATCATTACCAACTCCAAGAACCCCATCGAATCACCTGATACAAGCACGATGGATTTCTTTGAATTAGGGTGTCTAAAACAGGCTTTTTTCAATGAACATGCATTAAAAATGGAGGGTCTGTGGAAATGCCTAAACGAGGAGCGGAGCAGTATTCCTAATGAAACAATTCAAAAGGCACTTATATCATGGAAAAAAAGATGCAGAGCTGTAGTTAAAGAACAGGGCTATCAGATAGAAAGAACAAACCATTCAAAAAAAATTTGTATCTAATTTTAAAATTAAATTAAAGTCGTTCCAAAAGACCTGCCTAGCCCTCTGTATTATCCTACATCTTTCTTTTCAAAAAACCAAATTGCTGAGGGAATGAAGAGAATCATTACATATTTATTTAGATAATATGTAAAAAGTTACAGCCACTTTTTTCCAACATGCCTATGAAAAGTAGTAAACAAGTCATATAATGATGATGAAAACAACTACGTGCTATAATATGTATATATGCATATTATAAAGACGAGATGTGTGGTAGTGGAAGAAGAAAAAAAACTATGGAAGTGGTTTACACATAAAAAATGTATAAACTCTTTGACTACCATACTAGCTAACTATCAAAGTAGTTTGTACTGCATACCACCACCACCACCACCTCCATCGAGAATAAGGGACCTGTGAGAATTTACAGTTTCTCATATCAACATGCTTTGTACTTTTGCTACTTACTTACTTCTCAGTTTTTCTCTTCTGCTCTTGTGGTCCTGTAATATAGTCGTGTTGTGTCTGCTGCTGTCTCGTCAAAAAAGTATCAAACTCAAAGTTGTGTGTGATGTGATGTCTACTACTTCCATTCACCTCCATTTCCTCTTTATTCCCACAAGTGAAGCAAAAAAAAATTTGTTGATGATGAATAAGAGGAACTCCACAGAAAAAAAGCAAGATGCGAAATATCAAAAATAGAGAGTAAAAAAAGAAAAAAGAGGAAACAGGGTAAATAATATGCTTTAAACAACCGGGACTCCGCCTTCCTCTTCAACAAAATAACTGCTGCTGCTGCTGCTGCTTCAGCATAAAATAAAATTGTTTATCTCCTTTCCACTACACATGACAAAAAAATGTTTTCAGTAAAAGTTCAGGGAAATATATACATAATGTATATACCTACTCCTATTAACAATAGGAAAAATAAGGGCAAACTTTTTTTGTATTGAAGTCTACGAATATTATGATTATGTATTATTATGGCTATGTTGAGTCTGTCTTGATATGTACAAATTTTATTTATTGGATGCCTATGTAAGGCCTTTTTTGTGTTGAATCAAAATTTATGACGACTTTGACTTGGTTGAAGACTAGACTTCTCCAAAGTTGTGTAGTTGTGTGTGTTTCTCTCTCTTCTCTCCCTCTCGACGACAATCTTGATGATGACAAAAAAATGATGATGGCGGGGGGGATGTTGGTAAATAAATGCTTATTGTTGTAGTTGTTGTAGCTAAAGTACAAAGTATGAAAAGTGTATGATGGTGATGATCAAGTCAAGTCAGTAAAGCGGATGAAGATAGACAACAAGACAAGAAGAAAACATGAGAATTGAGAGGAAAAAAAGAGGATGACGAGGCCCTAGAGAGAACATGCTCCGAATGTCGATGAAATATTAAAAATTCGATACACAACACGCACTTTTTCCTCCTCTTTTTTTACTTGTCTCCATCTACTAGCATCCCTGCATATCTTCCTTCCTCTTTTTTTGTCTCTGTTAAAAAAAAAGCTAGTGTAATGTGGTGACAAGGAGAAGGCGGTGACGGTGTTGATATATAAAAAAATATGTACAATTTAGAGGAAAATAATGTAAAAATATAAAAACGGAAAAAACAAGCTGGTGATGCTGGAAAGGTTGATTCTTTTCTTCTTCTTTTTAAAAAAACGAGAGACAAAAGCGGTGGTAGAAGATAGGAGGATGATGATCATGATTATGGGTATGTGAAGAGAAGGAAGATAAAACGAGGGTCCTATCTCATGAATAAGAAAAAAGAACACGTACATTCCCGTAGTACACGATGCATCATATTTTTGCTCCTACACTCCCACTTCAACATTGCCACTTACTTTACTCCACTACTACTCCAAGAGGAAAGGAAAGTCGCTGCTTTGTCGCGCGGTCAGAAGAAGAAGGAAACAAGGAGCTTTTCCTAAATTAACTTAAGCTTTGACAAAAAAAAGTGTCTCGCATGCTTGCCTGGACGCGACGGGAGCTTCTGTTCTATTTTACTCCTCCGGTCCGGCCAACGCCAACAGGCGTATGTGCATGGCGTAAAGAAAGGAACAGAGTATATGGCTTTTCTATTATTTAAGAAAGGGAGGACGTGCTATGCGACGGTTAGTTCTTTTGTTTGAGGAAAAACGAAAGCGTGAGAGAGAGAGAGAGAGAGAGAGAGAGAGAGACGGGATGAATTTTAAGCATACGCATTTTGTATTGTTGTGTCGATGTGTGTAGTGTGTGCTGCTGAGGATTTTTACTTGTTTCACTTTACTTTTTACCTCATATAATCATCATCATGATCATCATGCATGATGATATTTTCTCTCTTTCCCTCAAGAGCAAACAAGAAAATCTTGGAAAAGTTAGGCGAGAATGGACAAGATGAGGCGAGGACATGATTGTAAAATGTTTAAAAAAGAAGCCGCCTCGTCCCAAAACTCGGATGGAAGAAAGTCTAACTTTCATTCTCAGGATATTTTATAATGATGCAAATGGGTAGAAGAGGGGGAAAATCAAGGAAGGTTACTAGTTTTATTTTGAATGTAGGATGTGGTGGGTATGTATTCTTAGTTAACTTGCTCGGGGACTGGGAATGAGACGAGATGACAAAAAAAGCACTGCTGAAGATTTTCTCATATACGCATGCATTGTAATGGGATTGCGAGAAGATGTGAATGGCTTCATTAAAGTTTCATGGATAGAAGTACAAAAGAAGGAGTACGTTGTAGTTTTTTGTAACAAAGTTCCAGGATTTAATATTTTTGAACATTATGAAAGACAATTTCATTTTTGGAACACACGAACTGAGGAATCCCTGCTGGCTTGATCAATTGAATGTCTCACCTGAAAAATACGAACAACATAAAATATTATTGTCTCAATTTTTTAAAATGAATCTATAACTCGAAATTTTACATTACGGATTATGAATAACGTACCCGATGAACAAGACTCTGCTGATCACTGAGAGGATGGTAATTCACAAATTATTTCAACGTCTGGATCATTGCCTTCTGTAAAGGGCTTTGGATCAGGACAATGATGAGGTGCAGGTGGAGATGGAGATGGCGTCGATTGACTGGCGGGTTGAAAATAAATGATTTCAATGTCGTCGTCGTCATCATCATCGTTTGATGTGTTGATAGTTTCTGGGGAATTTTTCCTCTTGCCATCATCATCATCATCTTCCCAATCAATCAGGATCGGGACATCTCGAAAAGTTGATTGTTGCCAATCGTGGATGGTAATTACGTCATCATCTTTGTCTCTGAAAACATGGGCATAATAACAGACATTGTATTAATGACTGACGCCTGTAAACCGTAAAAGTATTTAGATATATACATACCTATCTATTTATCTACTTACCTTGGTCTGATCCTGATTCCAAACTTCCTTTGTTGGGAGGCTGATTCAGGTGATGGTCCGGAACCTGTCTCTGCTGCAGGAACCTCACTTCCTGATTTTCCTGCTGCTTTCAAAAGCTTGCAAATCCGCCCACTCGAAGACGCAGATATTTTTTTGCTACCCCATAGCTTTTTCGGGTTGGTCGGCTTGTCTTTGCCCATTTTTCATTTAAACAGCAGCACTTTCACGGATACAAAAAGGCCAAAAATTGACACACTATCCAAACAGAGAAAAAACTGGAAGAAAGCAACAAGCGATGTGTTTATTCCAACACACAAATATAAACAAACAAAACAAAACGCACTACCGGCTATGTAATAGCGTTAACGTATATTAATTCATGCGCACATTTATTAAACCTTAGCTGTAAAAGAAAGATTTTTGTGGCGTGTTAACCATGTAAATAATGGACTTTGACCTTACAACTTTTTCAAGAATGCTGCTGTTTGAAAATTTAACTGCATAATTAAATTAACATGCACAATACAAATGATGTATTGTGCACATTCTTGGAATCTGTAGGGAAGCTTTGTGCACTTGTGGGAGCAAGTTGAATTCAAGTTAAATGTCCCATCAAACATGCACTTTCCCTAATAATAATAATATTCTAATAATATTATAGTAATACTTTAATATTATAATCTTGAATATTATTATTTATTATTATTATCATAATAATAATACGTTTGAAAGCACATGTCCATCCATCCTACCTTTCAAAATGCACTTTTCATTATTTCCCCCAAACTCACACAAAGTAACATGGTACATCCACCAATCCACCAAACCCACCCATTCATCGCCCCAATTCCTCCTCTCATAAATTTCCATGGTCATTTTTGACAGGCATGAGTCTACCACCAACAACTTTCCATTTTCTTCTATAATTTTAGACATGTGCTATTATTATACTCAAGCCGAAAAGTTGATTGTGTATCCATCAACTATTCATATATGCACACTATTCTGGGCAGGGAAAGTGCATACCTACACTATTTCTTGTGCTCTTTCTCAATTTTCTTCACTTTCTCAGTCATCCTCAGTGACTGGTCTGTGTCCTATCGACTTTTGTTTGGTGGAAAAGCAAGCAAATTAATTTTGATAATGGTGTAGTGGCTAAAAGAATTTGAATATTGCAATAATAAAACTAGATATGCAAATATGAATGTACATATGTAGTACCTCAAGTTAAAGTGTTTTACTTAAAAGCAAAATGCAACCAACCACACTATCGTGATCATCCGATCAAAACAAAACTCACTCAATCCATTCCCCAAAAAACATTGGAGAGAAAGCTCTAAAGCTATATAATATACACTTTTCGGCTGTTCATTTTCATTCTACTCCATTCCTCCAAATAAAACCTTATCCACCCTTTTATCTTGTCCCAGTTCATTACACATTCCCAACCACCGCATCACTCCCACCACCACATAAACTTGTTCCAATTCCAATGCAACTCGACTCGATAATATATGTATATTCTCATATATTCCACATATGCTTTTCTCTCCTTTGATACTTGATCCTGATTCTTCTGATGCATTTTCACATTATTTTATCCGCTACTCTTGACGATTAG
>JAITYZ010000756.1:0-11245 GCA_027744595.1 Paronellides praefectus
TTCTCTGCGGGATATGTTGCCCCAGGTCAGATTGAGGATGATTCAACACCACTTCCTGCTACGGACGAGACAAAAGGTGACAATGCGAGAATCGCCAATCACTTGAAAACATCATTTGAATCTATAGAACTTTATAAAGACATCTACAAGGACGTTTCAGTCGGTGGAGTAGCTTGGGATGACAATGAACATACCGCAAAAACTGGAGATGCTGGAGAGAGCGTGGAGAAGGAAGGAGAGACTGATGAAGAAAAACTTCGAACAAAGTTAATTGAAGAATTCGTGAACGAAAATGTTGTATATGATTTCGCGACAGTTGGAAACAAGTTTTCAAAAATGACAATATCTGAAGGTTCAGAACAACTTGCTGAAAATTCGAAACAGAGTACGTAAGCATAATATTTGAAATCTAACATTAAAAAATAGGAGAGGAATTGTACATATATATTCTCCACGATTTCATGTTTTCAGGTGGCCCAAAAAGTAATAGTGTCCCAACGGAGACTACAGAGCCTAGCAAAAGCAGCGAAGACCTCGTCGTTCCAGAAAAAACAGACAAAATTGGTTAAGTAATTGCTGATTGATTACTGCCACCTATATATAGCAGACGACATTGGATACAGAATTCCACTAACATGTCTGTGGAACATTAACTAATTTCTACCATATTGTAACACGTGTACACGTTTTCTTTCATGCAAACTTTTTTTTGGAGTTCAAGATTCAGTGCTATAAAGTCACAGACAGTTCAACATCGGATTATATAATAGTGTATGTATATGTAATTTGTAATTTATTACTTATATCGTGCTACATGGTTCATTACGACCAATATATTTAAATCACGTTTGTAGCATGTTTTTTTTTTCAAAACAACTGTGTTTTGTTGAAATATATTATGTAAATTGTGTGTATAAAGTAAAATAGCTTTTTTACGCTGTTGAAAACTTAAGCGTATATACGTTTCAAATTCAGATAGGTGTAAATTAACTGTAAAAATATGTATAAACCAGTCAAAGATTTGTGTTTAGAAATTTTAAAGATTTAAAAAAAAATCTCCAAGAAGAAGACAACCTCCAGCATTTTTCAGAATTCGGATTATGTATGGATGACATTCTAATTTCTTCATGTTTTATTACTTGCGGTCGCAGTTCGTATACAATATTATAGTAATTAATTAATGTGTTGTTGATTGTATACACGTACATTGGCAAAGTACATGAGTGTGTACTATATTATACGATACGTAAAATTCTTTCGCAATGCAACTCAAAGCGCTATGTTTAAGGGCCATTTTTCTATTAACTTAATATAAGGAATGACATGTCTTAAAAGTAGTTAAGTGGCTTATAGAAATAGAGCTTTTTTACGCTGTTGAAAACTTAAGCGTATATACGTTTCAAATTCAGATAGGTGTAAATTAACTGTAAAAATATGTATAAACCAGTCAAAGATTTGTGTTTAGAAATTCTATTAACTTAATATAAGGAATGACATGTCTTAAAAGTAGTTAAGTGGCTTATAGAAATAGAATACTACTTAATACATACATATTATATAATTATACCAGTGATGAGTCAGCACTTACTCAACAAAGAACTCAATTCGTGGTGTCCGTCAAGCAGCCTTTTACATGTATGTTACCTTGTTGTCTTGATATAAATAATATGATGATGACACTCGACACATTGATTGTTATTGACAGACTTTTCAAACTATTCTTTAGGCTTAGACGAAGGTTATATTGGAGAAAGCAAAGCTTACTGGAACACTGAAACCATGTCACATGTCATGATAACGAAAGAGATGTAGTTTTGCTTTTAAACTATAATGTGTTTTATCTTACATAAGTCGCTAAATCGGTTTTCGCCATGTTTTCGCTAGAATGCTGCATACTAGTGATAACGATAATTACAATTGTATTTGATAGCATTATTATTATTATGTATTTATAATAAAGTACAGGTCCAGTTTTAGTACTTGAGAAACAATGATGGTTATGGAGTCTTGACTTATATATTTCGTTTAGTGTGTATCTCTGCTTTTTTAGTTGCCAATTATTATATTGTATGAGTACATTACTATTATTAGTACCTATATACCGAGTTCATTTGCAATTATTATATGCAAAAGTCATGTTGCTGGCTGGCACTACTCCGTAAATTGTAGATAGCTTTTCTGAATAAGATATAATAAAAATATAATGCGATTAATTAATATTATTATGAGCACGAAACGTCATAATTTGAACTGCTGGTGTTAAGTATAGCTTATGAATATAATATGAAGAAAGAATGGATAGATTAATATAAAAATGTGAATTCATTTTTAAAAAGTATGTGTAATTGTGTTAAATGGTACATAAATTACAGTACATTAATAAAGTATGACACAGTTTATATACAATGGTTTTCTTGGCGAGAGAGCAAAAGAAGCCACTGAAAAGTGTCAGAATGCAATGACTGAAATTTCAATAAAGTACGCTGTTAAGTATATTTTCTTCTTGCGGGTCTTTTTTTTTGCATTTGACTAACTAACTCAAGAGACATTCACATTTGCCGACATCAATTTATTAAATTTATTACTTGCGCAGTGTAAAGTGTAAAATAACCTGACTTTTCATGACATTCCATCCTTCCTCTAATACTTGAAATTCAACTCTACCAGTAATAATAGTAATAATAAAAAAAATAAATTGAATATAATGTTTATAGATATGCGGTAATACTATACATGGGACATATACATATTATGACATAACCCAAACACATCTCAAAAAAACGAAAATATCCGGGAGTATATGCCCCGATTCAGACCATTGATACACGTCACCCAACCCTACCAACTGCAAGCTCAAGCTTTTGCTGCTGAATTTACTTTACACTCACACTACTTTCAAATGATACGAAGTTGGTATATATATATTAGGGTTGCAGCATAAAAATGCGGTGCGGAATAAAAGTGGCTGGCTGGACAACATTTTAGTAGTATGCATGAGTATGAGTCAAACAAACTATGTAATACTAATAATACTCACGCTTTTCTTTTCCTCCCTGTCTCTCTCCTCGCTTTCCCGTCGCATTCTTTCTCTTCTTGTTTCTTGGAGAATAACCACACAGTACTTGGATACAAGGGGTTATTATTATGCGATATCTGTTTACCCTATTGTAAGATCGATAAAACTGGCTTGAGTAGTATAAGGAGAAAGTCATGCTTACACTTATGGCTTGCCATTCACACTACCGCATTAGAGGTAGCTTCATCATCATATTGCATCGTTGTCGTTTTATGTTATACCCTAACCATTTTTGCTAGACTATCCGTCCATAAATCTATATACACAAAAAAGACGTCCCATCATCATGAAAGTCTGTTCCACTCGTCGACTATGTTTAGGGATTTTTTTATTATGATTGTTGTCTCTGAATTATCTAAAACTTTATCCATTTTAATTAACACAGGTTTTATATTCCATCAGGAATACCCGCATAATGAAAAACCACCTTTGCATCATTTTCTTTGGAGATAGAGAGTCTTTTTCTACGCAATCTGCGCTTCAGCAGCAGCAAGTTTGACACAAAATTCCATCCTGGTTCGATTACGTACACGACGTCTTGCCCTTGGTCTGACCTCTTCTTTTGTTTGAAGGGGTTTTTCCGTCTTTAAATAGGAATTCTTCGGTTTCTTTGAAGGCTGCTTTCTCTTGAAGTGGTTTCACAGTTTAGTGAAAGTGTAGAAAAGTAGATGCATCATGGCTCTCTCCTTTAGTTTCCCTTCGACGAAAACTGACTCTGGCCACAACATTTTTAAAACGGAAGATAAATTAGAAAACAAAGGAAATCAGTTAGCGGAGGAAAATGAGGGAGGAGACATGTCTCGTGATCCGCAAGCACGTAAGCCTTGGAAGTCCACACCTTCTCTTAATCTTTTAAACAAAACATCTGGAGAAGATCATTATGTT
Organism: Paronellides praefectus; assembly: GCA_027744595.1. Taxonomy (NCBI): domain Eukaryota; kingdom Metazoa; phylum Arthropoda; class Collembola; order Entomobryomorpha; family Paronellidae; genus Paronellides; species Paronellides praefectus. The sequence continues at coordinate 3,962 of JAITYZ010000756.1, forward strand.
GCAAGACACCATGTCGATGATGGTGGAAACGATGGTTGCGGGATTGTTAAAACAAGTGGTGGGGGGTCATTTATTCCTGTTCCTATGAGCAGACGCCCGCCGCTACCTGAGAAAAGCTCGTTGGTGTTGGAAAATTTAACAAATTCAAAGAGTAGAAGCAATTCAGTGAAAGGCCTTCCGGATGTTACGGAGTCACCTCAAACACCTTTCAGCAGTGATAAGCCATGTGACTTGTTGGCACAGCTGGAAATTGTCAAGCGTCAGCGAGAAATGGAAAGCAGTGGAAGAGAAAACACACCGGGGGAAAGTGATTCGGTGGATGATAACGGCAATCCTGTAGAAGGAGGTGACTTGCCTGAAAAGGAACATTCTGTTGTTAATGAGAGGCGAGCTGAAAGTGAAAGCAATGATTCATTACAGAGTTCAGTGGACAATTCCAAAGCGTCACAAGACATTAGTAAACCTACTCATATTTCAATAGACGAAAAACACGCAAAGGGAAAGATTCAAGAAGGCGCAGAGAAAGCTATCCCAGAAAAGTCCCCTGAGGAGCCCAAATATTTTATTAATGCCGCCGCCCTGTCTGAGGATAATTTTGAATTACCACCTTCTCCTGCTCCATCTCCGTGCAGCTCACATTTCAACAGTTTAAATTTCGTGGATCCATATCCTAGTCTGTGTCCTTTTGTTCCAGAACACTGTGTGGGGAAATCTGAAGCCGAGGTATCTTTTACAGACAAAGCTATTGTCAAACCAATTTCGGAAAAGGCGGCAGTAGTAGCTGCAACGACAATTCCAGTCGTAGAAAAATGTCCACAATCTAGGAGCCCTCCTGCTAGAGAAGCCGTCGTTGTACGTCCTCGAGTACCTGTCTCTAAAAGTTTCCCTGATATTGTGCAGACGACATTCAGTAGTGAGGAGAAAGAGTCCCATCAACTCAGCGGAAAAACAACCAAAGACAATTCTGACACTGAATCGCTTGTAGCAGATTCTCTTGAGGAGTTGAGACAAGTGGTGACAACTGAACATGTATTGAATCCATTGAGTATTACCACCGCAAAAGATGTGGACAAGCCACTGAAAGCATTCGAGCAGCCTTTGTCTTCATATTCATTTGATCCAATGATGACGGAATCTCAAATGGGGGGCATCTCTGCTGAAAAGCCACCGGAAGCCTGGGTTATAGATTTTAATTCTCTATCGCTTGAATCTGACCTGATGGAACAGTCTATGAGGGAGAGAAAGTCGAGCCTAGGAAGTAATCCTAACTCATTGGCATTTTTTGTAAATTTGGAGGAGAAAACTCAAATGGCTACACCAAAGGACACGTCAGAAGCATTATTGTCAACCCCAGACAAGAAAATTTTCACCATGTTTGTGGATATTGGAGCTGAAAAAGAAGCAGAAATTCTTCAAAGTCAAACAAAGTCATCCGACTCCGAGTCCCTTATGAGTGCCAGCATGACGATGGGAAGTGGGAAGCGAGCTAGTGGCATCATTAACAAACCTGTTGTCAATGTAATGGAAACGTCGGGCTGTGGCTTGAAATATCCGATGAGCCGAAGATTTCCCAGTCCTATATTTCAGCATCGTGCGACTGCAGAGGCAAGTAGAAAAGCTGCTCGTGTTGACCTTCACAAGGAGAAGGACCATCCTCTCAATAAGCATCATCCCCTCAGCAAGGAACAATTTCTCGACTCTCTCGAACCCCATTCAACGACGTTTATGATGGCAATGGGACCTAGACATGACACTGACATTATGATGAAAAGTCAACTAGTTGACAGCACATCTAGTAACAGATCTAGCTTGCATGTAGCCAACGTGCTAGATGCATCATTTACAAGTAGTTTATTATCATCAATGGAAAATTCTTCACCTGCAGGTAAATAATGATATTTGAAATTTTTAACTCTCATAATATGAATAGTAGGGACGCATTAAACCCAATTTTGCACATTATTAAATCAGACCCAACTTTCTAGTGTGGGAAGAGAAAACTGTCTGAAAAAATCAATATATATATATATTGTTCTGTTCACCGATAAAAATATTTTTTTCCAACTAATGTGAAAGCACTGCTTTCTCTTTCTCATACCTGTTCTTTTTACAAGATACATACCAATAAACAAAGTGTATATAACAATAACAATATTAGTCACAATATAATCCAACACATGACTCATATATAGGCTAGGTTAAGTTTAAGTAGAAACAATTATTGTTTTTTTGGGTAGTTGCATATACATTCATGTTTAATTATATGTACGTGTATTGGCACAGATCTGGAAGTATGCCAAGGTGGACCTTGCTTCAAGCTAGGAAAAGACCTTCTACGAATGTTCCAGGAGGGAATTAATACTGATGTCAATATCATGGTTAATGGAAAGTGCATAAAGGCCCACAAATGTATTTTGGCTTCACGATCGCAGTATTTTGCTGCTATTCTTAGTGGAAATTGGGTGGAGAATGCTGGAAACACTATCAACTTGGATGGGTAAAAAAACCTCAACTACTATGATAATATATGTACTTGAGTGTTTTCTTTTCTTTGCCTCACATTTATGTCATGTGCATTCATATGCACATATATAACCTGCTTACCTGTTTTGTCAATTGCTTGTAAAGAACCTTTCCTCCACTTATTTGTACTATTATACACTTCCTTCCTTCTTGTACAGTCTTTTATTTGTAATATATGCCTTATAAAACTACGTCAGTAAGTATTATGGACTTAGGTTTGTCGGTTGCATTGTGTTCCTAGATTTTCTTACACAGTTGTCCAGTTCACCATGTACCATGTTTACAGTGGTACCAATGAAATTCCCGATACCATCGACTTGTTGGAGCTAGCCACACTAACTGATCTTCTTGGTTTAGAAGGGTTGCGTGAGAACATTAGCCAAACGATACGGTCAAAGTTTTGTCACAACTTTCATCGGGTTAGTTACCTATACATGCCGTTCTTAAACAATTCCAGTATACATGCGACATAATATGCAACGTTCCTTACGAATAATGTTTGTATAATAAAAAAACACAGCCTTGCACGGGATGCATATCTGGAGTGATTGAATGCTTCCCAATTGCCTTGGCGTATGGTATGGACGAACTTCACAGAAAGATGACAAAATGGATATGCAAGCATTTTGTGAGAATATGGCCAACGAAAGCATTTGCCAATCTTGGTGATGAACTTATAGAGAAATGTCTCAGATACAGCGTCAACCACTTGGTAAGCTTTAAATCCGTATAATATGAGAGAAAGAGGGAATTAACTTTCACCACACATGCTTTCACCAAAGTGTATACGGCCACAAATGTAGACTAATCTCAATAATGAATAAAATACGTAATCATAGTATAAATTTGTAGTGGTATTGTATATTCTTGGTCTCAATGCTGGTAGTGTACCTAACATAGCCACCACAATGGCCTAACTTTCTGTATATACAAAAATTGGAATTACGAATCTTCTTTTTAATTTGCAGTCTGTCGATAACATATTGGATCATACATTGGGTTGCGACCAACTGTTGACAACAATGCCAACTGTCAGGTGAAGAAAAATAAACACATACATACAATACATGAAGGGCATAGGTTGACAAAGAAAATTACGTTAATATGTTTTTGTTGGCAATCCAGGTGGACCGAGCCGATCTTCAGCATTGTTGGGCAGCTATCCGAAGCATGCGTGCAATATATTGGCGAACATTTTTGCGAAGTATTACAAGCAGAGAAGTATGTCAATGCAAACATTTTCCTGATGATAATATCACTTGGAAAAAGTGAAGTGACATCTAAATTCATGTCATTTGTGTGTATTCTTAGGTTTCTTCTATTCGGAAAAGGTCAAACTTGGAACATTTCGAGAATTGAAGGAACCTTCATTGAATCCTTAAACTTGCTGAAGCCAGATGAAGCCTGTGTCAGCCATACTGCACTTAGTCGACTAATAGAACTTGGGACAGAGACAATAGATGAAGTTGAGTGGTCCACGGTAGCAACAATAACAATAATATTCCATGCAAACTATTTAACAAGATATTATTAAGAGCTTCAATATCCACAACAAGCATTTATGTATCAATGCGTTAATTATACCCCCTCAAGCAATATTTTTCAAAAAGTTTCTTCAAAGATCATTTTTATACAAAAATCTATTCTTCTTTAAAATTTTCTCGCAGCTTTTTGTCGACTTTCTCAAGATGCTTCGTGGAGAAATTGAACGTTATCTTCTGACAAACGCTTCTAAAGCTGTACTATCAAAATGTTGGGAACAACTGGGCCAGGACGTGCGTAAAAGGATATGCACCTCAAGTTTCATGGGCTTTGACAAGTATGGAAATAAAATAGTCAAAAATCAAGGTCATGGACATGGACATGGAACGACAACAGTACCCGTTCAAAATGTAAAGCCTACGAGCAAGGACAAGCAAGGGCACCACGGTTCTGCTAGAAGCACAAGCTCTAAATCAGCTTCCAAGCAAATGTCTGTTCCTGTTACAACGACCGTTTCTAAAGAGCCAAACAAGGAGCCTATACTCTCTCCGATGACAGCAAACCCAGCCAAAGTGGCGTCAGTTCGGCCAATGCAGGCTGCAAAGCCAAATGTTTCAAAGCCAGTATCTGCAGCTCCTGCTAGTAACGTTGTAACAGCCAAGCCCAGAAGCTCGTCGACAAATTCCAGCGGAGTTAACGAAGGCAGAGAAAACAAATCTTTAAATAGAGTAACGTCACAAAAATCATTTACACCCCCAACATCCACTAGCCACAGGAATACACCAGGTTCAGTGCCCCGAAAATTTACATCAGTTGAAAGAGAGAAATCATTCAACAGCTCTCCGCGTCTACCACCCTCTGTGGTACACACATCGTCTGCAAGGGGCACGCCATTGAAGCCATTAACCCCATCCAAAACAGACTCTCCAATAATACAGCATGGTACCTCAGGAACGGGTCCTTATGGACGGAGCACTGCTACTTCTCGACGAAATACTAACAAGCCTCAGGTAACCCAACCAGCACCAAAGCCCGTACCTCCCTCTAAAGTTTTCTTAACTAATTCTGCCAAGGCAGCAGCAGTTTCAAAACCAAACTTGAAAGGCTCGATGACGGCAGTTTCAAAGCGTACACCATCATCCTCAGCTACGTCATTGCTTTCTCAACAAAGTGTGGCGTCATCATCAAAACATAGTACCACAAGTGGTCACGCGCCGCCCCCATCGCGGTACCTTTCAACAAAGGATAATTCAAAAACGGCTGGTGGGTTTTCCGCCAGAAGCTCGTTTTCAAACGTTGAGCGCCCTGGACCCACCAAACCCAAAGTGATTAGCAATCCTCCACGCAGAAATACCTACAGCAATGTAGCGGGCGGGAGCACAACTGCAATGAATAAAAATACAAGTAGCACAACGGGAGCAACGAAGAGGCCGTTAAGCAGTGGAACAGTTGGATTATCAACAGCTACCATTACAGCCCCAAATAAAAACATGACTGAAATGCAAAATATGTATTCCAAAGATAATGTTATGTCACGGTCCACCATTGAAACTGACAGTGGGGAGACAAAAAATGAGAACTCTAGCTGAGATTGGTCGCTCCAGTACTTTCTCCAAGGATGAGCCAACAATACTAGGGAAAATGGATAGCTCTACGTACAGTACTTTGGACATGGAAATTTCTCCCTGAAACAGATCCTACGGGAAACGACTTCTAAAAGCACTCTAGTTTAGTAACAATGAAGTATATTATGCATCTGCCAAAATGCCGTACCCGGTGTTGATAATATATATAAGGTCTTCTGATTCAATAATACTGCATAATATATAACTATTGCTTAAAAGTAGAATCCATACACTACTACTAATCAAAAGAGCAAAATAATAAAACATGCAAATAAGGAAAAACAAGTAACCAAAGTTGTATAATATGTATCATCTGTACCTATTGTACTCTGCCTCTGCCTCATTTTGACCTCAACACAACCAAAAGGTACTTTACTAAAAATTAACCAACTTGTATATGCACCTAATACAACGAGTACTTTATGCGAAAAGCTTTACCACATAAATGATTTGCTGTAATATTGTGATGTGATGAATTATCGATACGTGCAAGCCATATTAAGAAAATGATTAACATGTATTTTTTCTTTAATAATTTATTAAACCAGTAGAGTTAACCACAATGATCATTTCTACGGAGCCTCATCCTCATCCTCACATCAATATTATTATTATGAATACTTTTCACGAACTTTCCTTCGATTATATTATTAAAAAATAGGGTCTGATTCCTTCCGTTATACATTGTAACATAAAAAAAACATTGAAATAAACGATTTAAAACAAAGAACCTTGATTACAAACTAAATTGTAATGTACTTAAACAGATACATTCTTGCGTGCGAATTGAGTCCTAAATGTTTGTAAATATGTGCAATGTTGAAGGCTGCTTCCTGTTTTAAGTCTAGTTGATTACCATATACGAAGAACATTTTACCATCTTCTTTACATGGAATACCCCCGTAGCATTTATCATCCTCAATGGGTTTAGTTGTTAAAACTTTCTTGTAATAGCGCAGAGCATGAGTATAAAACCCCATAAAATGATAAGCTCTGGCTAAATTATAATACGATTCTTGGCATCGCCCCCTCAATTCTACGTATTTTCTTAAAAATCCAAGCATATACAATACTAAACGAAGTCTATTGGAAGTTGTTCTTTGAGAAACCATATGCATAATGGTGATTGCGACCATGAGATGACACAGTGCATTGGTGGGAATCTCAGTGATAATTTGTAAGTACTCTATTAGAGCATATTTATACGTTCCGGTAATAAAACTATTATGAGCACTTAACAACATTAAACGAATATCTGTAGGATGTTTCTTTAAAAGACGGATTATCTGTCTCCCATATTTAAACCTAACGCCTTTGCGAAACGCCAGGCCGAGCATATTTATCTGCACGGTATTTAAACGATAAGAATGAAACAGCGAGCGATAGTGCATGGGAGTGAGATCTTGTTCACTATTTATGGTGGTGGCTAACGCGCAGTGAAAATCCAAATCTTGCTTCATTTGGGGCTCTATTGCAAACAACTTTGATGCCCAGGCAGTAAAAGTTAGTCTAGCGAATAAATCGAAACGTCCCATGTAAAGAAAGATTCTACAGAGCATAATATACACTTTCCACTCTTTGTAGGGATTCTCAAAAGGTTTCTCCTCAAACTCCACTGAAGAATCCAATACTGGCTCCTCCTTCCGCATTCTTA
>JAITYZ010000757.1:0-18962 GCA_027744595.1 Paronellides praefectus
GAACGGATTTGAGTGCTACTTCAAAGGGCAATGATGACAGAAGCGATGATATATTCAACGTGGCATAATCTGCATACTTTTTATGTACATCTACTTTTATAAGAGCTTATAACGTCCTACTAAAAATCTAAGCTTATAGTCTCGGACCATCTGTTATAGAATCAATTGATATTGTATGTAATTCAAAGTTAAATTTAAATTTCATCTTAGCTTTGGTTAATAGTTATTTATTTATACATCCACATACATTTATACCGTAGGCATGTATGTGTGTCCTTGAAATAATAATATATTATGCCTCGCTCTTCTAAAAAAAATCTATCCTTTTTTTGCCTGAGGTCTCTCTGTTTTTTTATACTTTGCTTGCTACTATTCATCTTAAATGCATCATCATCAATTGTATGAATTTTAATTCAAATCAAATCAACAGCAGCAGCAACACCTGATCCTCGTTTTTTACAATCGCATTAACAAGCAGACATGTACATACATAGATTATAAAGTCTGTGAAAAAGAAACCGAGAGAGAGAGAGAGAGGAAAAAACTTATTGAAATCCGAAATGATTGATACATGAATGAAAAAAGTCAAATGAGAAGGTATTGAAATGATGATGAAAAGCATGGAAAATTTGATACACGAAATATTATCTTATTTTTACTAAAGCAAATCTGTATACATTGGTATATGTATGTACCTATTCGGTGGTGGGATATCGAGTGTGTTAATGAGATTTGTTGTGGGCATGTATTGAAAAATGAGTACAGAATGGTGAGGAGAGGCAATTTTTTTTATTATTAAAACTTTTCTCTTTGTTTGCAAGGAAGCTATGGTGTTATTATAATTCTTTACAAATCAAACTAATCAATAATATTTACACATTCCATTTGATCAAATTCCGATACCTTTAAAAATGGATGCTAATTTCAGTTTAGTTCACTCTCAAACATATTATAAATGTAAATATATACATATCCCATGTTTCACTATACGCAAAAAGTCCAACGTCCTCTGTTTGTTCTACTGTGCTAGGTATATACCAGAGAAGGATGCCCAAGAGTGTGTGTCTTGTCTGCCAAATTCATTAAAAAATAGTGCAGTGTAGGAAGAGGATGATGACAGGGCAAAACAAGGGAAGATTCGTACAAAAAGAGGACGACGTAGTAGTATAAATGTGTGTTTTGTAAGTGTAGAGAGAAAAATGATTGCGTGTGCTATTTTTGGTGAAAGAATGATTAAAGAGCTGTGCTGCCACTTAAGAATATTAATTTTATTTCATGTTCGAAAATACAACCGAATTCGTTATACTCTCTCTCTCCTTTTATTCTGGACACCACCGGCATTCTGTATTCGTCCCATTCTACATGGCTATAACACAAGTGCTATATTATTACAAACCGGCACTACTTCCTATAATATCATATGGCCCTATACCAGAAAACAAGCGGAATTTTTTTTTTCTCTCTCAGTCTCTCTCTCTCTCTTCTCTTGTCAGTCACTACTCATCCGGCACAACAAGAGTACAACACCAGGACTCTTTAAATTATGGACTTTGCTCTTTCTCTCTCATTCTTTACTTGTGTGATTATACACCCTCTCCCAAACATAAGCCATTACACATCAGTACTGACTGACTACTTCTACTTTGGTGGTAGTAGTACGCGATTTGATGCGGATAGTTCATTTCTCTCTCTCTCTCTCTCTCTCTCTCTCTCTCTCGGTGTGTATGTATGTCTATCTATCAGGATAAGCTGTCTCTGGTCTATGCGGTTGAATGATGGATGATCACAGAAACGACTAGTAAAGTAGTTTAGATACACACATACACATTTTTGATATATAACAAAAAGAGAGAGAGAGAAAAACAGTTGGTTTTACTAGTTAAGTTTTAAAGATAAGTTTGTGATGTGATGCCGGCAGAGAGAGAGAGAGAGATGCGCTGGCTACGTTCACATTTTTATTATGTTCCATTCTCTGTACAATAATAAGCTTTGATAGATATAATACTCGGCAAGCTTTATTGGACTTTTCATCCGGTGGTACATATCTTCACAAGGAGATAGATAGTTAGATAGGTAGATAGATAGCGAGAGCAAGTCAGAGTAAAAGAGAAGGATGAGCAGAAGACTGAGAGAGATGAATTATGCTCAATGTGCTCTCTTTTTCCCTGCTCAATGTAATAATATACGTACATACATAAATGACCACAAGGCATATGCATTACACATCAAAATTTACCAGCAGATATAAATTATAAAGCTTTTAATAACACCAACGAGGGGGAGAGAGGAAGAGAGAGAGAGAGAAGCAGGGTAAAGCGGTGCTTTTACAGTAGCGCATTACTAAACTTCATCTACATGCTTTTATCCATCCATACAATCACCCTATCCATCTATCCTTCCACACACACACTCAGTGAAAATGCCTCAAGGCAAAGAATACAAGTACTCAAATTCTCTCTCTCTCTCTCAGACTTATTCATTCCTCTCCTCTCTCTCTTCTTCCCAACCAATATCCTCATCATATAATACGTTTTGGTCAGGATAAGGGAAGAGACATTGGCATTAGCCATTCTCTAAACTCTACCCAAAATTCCAACAGCAAAAGAGAAAGACTGGCTATATCATAAGAGAAGTATGGTTAAATTTTGCTGCTAGATTGGGGAAAGCTTTTTAAGAGCTGCTCAAACACACACACACACACAACATCCTATTAAATAGAACACTTGCCCTGCAAGTGTTTCTCCGTCTCTCTCTCTCTCTCTCTTTCCAGATAATAATGTCTTTTTCTCACACAGCTCGCACATAATATGAGAAAGTAGCATAACATGAAGATTAACAAAAACATTCAACTTTTTTACTTTTTCTCTGCCAACACAAACTACTCCTTGTACTAAATGTGCAGCAGGCAGAAGCAGCAAGAGCAACAGTGAAAAGGCAATATATGTACGTTGTGTGTGGGGTGGGTGGCGGTAGTAGCGATGTGGTCAGTTTACTTTATTTGTGAGAGAAATATACTGCTACACACACGAGCTCATTGTAAGTGTACCAAGTAAATGAACTAGAAAGCATTAATCTCACTGTGGAAAAAATATTGGACTCATAATATTTCTGTCGAAATAATGGAGCCAGCAGCAGTGGAGTCCATATATAAAAAAACCGTAATATTATATTATGTGGGTCATGCTTTATGTCGGCTTGTGTGTGTGTACTTTGGTGTATTGAAATAGGGACAAAAATATAATAAATGAATAGCTCAAACAGTTTTGTTAATGGATGGACATGGGAGGACTTGATCCATTTGCAAACATCAAAAGATTATATGCTATACTCCTACAACTACTACTGCTAGTTTATTAGTCAGCTTGGTAAACAAAATGTATAGGTATCCGAGTAAAAATCAATATAGCATGTAATAATAATAATAATAATAATACTGTTAATGATGTCGTTTCCGATTTAACTCTTTTTCCCAAAAATAACAAAAAAATACACTTAGAGTTCAGCAAGAGAATATATATAGCAATCTATTTTTAATACAAAAACCACATTCATATTTCACAACAGCCGTACTATGTTTATATGTAGGTATATATGTTTCACATATCATCACCATTGACATATGGACTACGCATTAAATGAGCGAGATTTTGTTTTATGAATCCCACCCTACACTCACTACACGCACAAGGTACAAGATTCGCTGAAATTTCCTGCAAAGCTTAGATATATTGAAAATTTGTAATTGGAGTAGACTGGTAACTGACAGGAAACTGGATATTATAGATAAACATATTAGGCGAGATACAAGGTATTTATTACATATACTCAGAATAAAAGCCTTTATGTAAACACATTAAGCTAGTTTTGCTGTTGTAGTAGCTTCATCATCATCATCGCAATATTATGTATGAATGCTCCATTATTGGTATCAACTCTACCTTCTCTAATCTATCTGTACACACACTATTTAGTATATAGGCGCATCTCACTCAAAAATATATATACACATAATATCCCCTTGTTTATCACAATCATGCATGCATGCATGCATTACTAATGAGCGATAATGCATTACTTTCTTTTGCATCTCACAGGTGTAATTACAATGCACAAAATTACCACANTACTTTCTTTTGCAGCTCACAGGTGTAATTACAATGCACAAAATTACCACACGCTACAACAAACCTCGTCCACACACAAAACAAAATACATTATTTACTTGCCTCATAGTCAGTATATGCCTGTCTATCTGTCTTGTGTTTTGTTGGTTGGGTTAATCACCATCATCCAAGAGCAATCATCGTCAAACCAAATATATACAAAACCGAATTATGCAAATCTCTGAATTAAAGATTCATGTTCTACTTTTGTTTTTCTTGTTTTTCAGGTAAGACAATCCCGGCTTCTCTTCCCGTTTCCATATTTTATACATAGAGAGATGTATGTATGTTTTCGTCTTCCTGTACACACATTTTTAACAAGTGAGCAATGAGCATAATAATATGAAGCAGCTGTGAAGCGTACATAGTAAAACGGTAGGTAAAATATATTATGTATATACAACGTAATCACTTTTTATCATCGCCATCATCTTCATCCTCAAAAAAGCATTCATTTTACCTTTCTGAACACGTGTATGCATATTTTTTCTTTAACCGATATACATACATGGCAGTTAAAACAACAACCAGAAAAAAACAAGAGGAAAGCGAGAGAGAGAAACGAACAAACACTACGACCATTTTCAAAGGCATTATATTTACATGCATAATGTATACATTTTTTGCTGGTGCTGCTGCTGTTGTATGCGTATGGTTTTCTCTCTCTCTCTCTCTCAGTTTGATAGTTAAAGTAGTCATGCTGTCTAGAGTAACCGTTCACACATTAATTAGTAATGCTGGTGTATTTACCGGCACGAACCGTCAACAGTACCAGCACAGCCAACGAGCAAAAGTGATAAGAAACAAAAACAAAACCAAGAGTCGACGGTAAATGAAATATTAGAAGTACAAAAGAAAAAGAAGGAAGAAGTTTTTTTTGTTATGATTACCTGTCGTAATAACACTAATCATCATCATGCTGGTAGTATAGTAGTAGTAGTAGCGGTTGTTTTTTCTATATTCGGCATATGCGTAGCAGTTTAGCATTGTTCAATGTATAAAAAATTCATTGTAAATCGACAAAGGAATTAGCATTTTTTTTAAATTCATTTTTTATCGCTCTTCACGAAAAACAACTACTCCCACTCACAATAAAGCAATCAGGTAATGTGGCATATGTGTGATGCTTGTATAACATGACGCAAAGAAGAAGAAAAAATACAGTCGATCAGTAATCAGCAGTGGTGGCAGTGAAACAGGAATAATAATACCAGCAGCTTAAAAAACATATAAATAGACACTGGATATAAAGTTATATTGATTGTATTGAAGTTGTAGTGGTGGTGTGGTGGGTGCTGTCGAAAGGTGATGATAAAGTTATATAGTCAGAAAAGCCAGCTTATGCGAGTTTTTATTATTCATGTGATAGTGGTGCTGTTGATGATGATGATGGTGCGGTGGCGGTGGTAATTGTGGAATTTTACCAAGTTGATAGTAATCACTAAAAATGTAATTGCTTTTCCGGTAAGGTTTGGTTTTTTTCGGCAAGTTGAGGATAGATTCCTCGCTGTCATTCTCTCTCATGGTTCATCATTAACGAAAATGGATTTTTGTATCAAAATATGCGTACCTATGAATATAGTACTCATATGTAAAAAATATATGATACACATAACTGGTGGTTGTAGTTAATAATTCTAAATTTTATGCTAGGCAAAAGCCCACAAAAAAATGTTCATGTGTTCATTTGTGGATATGTTCATGTGAATATGAGAAAGAATCATGGCATGACCCATATGGCTATTTGGCTATTACACACCTTTGCATGTCATGTCTCAAGTACTTTTCATGTATTATTTTACTCTGGCATAATGTGTTGTTCATTTGTACAATGAGTCAAGATATTATTATGCTATTTACTTTTTGCGACTTGTTATCAGCCTAGCGTACATATACTTACATTTTCTCATGCGTTGTTGTTGTTCCCTTCTCCCATGGCATGCCTCTTTTTTGATAATCGCTAATCACAATCAACCAAATAATGTGGTCTTCCGTGTGCACAAGTTGGTCCCATAATATTTTCATGCCTTATGAGAGTGTGTACATACCTACTCCATATTATGTTATATATCTAGGTATACATACTATATCTATAATAGCGCAAATATAATATATTTTCTCCACATGCTCCCGTTACGTTTGCAATTGCAAATATCATTAAAATTTACTACCTTGTTTTGTTTTGTTGATGTTGTGCGTTTTTCGGAGGAAATAAGGGAATGTAAGCGTGGTTGTTGTTGTAATAATAATATTTTTGGTCCGGTTTCTGGCTTGGTCTCATACTGTGAGCTTGTTTACCGAGTGCCTCGACTACCTACTACATATTTTTTCTTTTAGGGTTTCCTCTCTCTTTATACCTAGCATAATATATCGAGAGAATGTTTTAACATTTATTCCGTGTAATGAACTTAAAACCCCCCAAAAAATTTACCCACATTTCCGCTTTGCACATTAGCATGATTATCATCCAAGAAACATGAAAATTGCTTCTGTTCCTATTTGTAGTCGGGCACGCAAAAAGTCCATTTTTGGAACAAAAAAGTACACAAGAACGATATTGCATGGGACATACAAATAGTTTGGTTTGGTTATAGCGTAAAGAAACAAAATAGCAAAAAGGAAATAGAATCAAAGCTAAGGTAAAAAAAACGACAAACCGCAATATTGTTGCATTATTATTATACCTGTGCTTGTTTTGGGTGGGATGATGAACTGCCAAACCGCACACAATAACACATTTTGTTATAAACTTAGCTAGATTTTAACATATATAAATACATGCGTATTGACAAATATAATAATCAGGATAATTCCACCAAGTTATTTTGAGACACGTAGTATAACAAACAAACTTATTGAGTTAAAAGGGTTCCATAAGTAAATTGACGGGTGGGAAAGGAGAGCAGAGAAAGAAATTGAGAAGAGGCTTTCCGATTCTGAGTTTGGTTGACAAGTAAATATGTAGCGTTTCATAATAACAATCAAAAGAAGAAGAAAAGGCTAAAGACATATGAAACATTAAATCACAAGACAATAAAACAAGAATAACAAGACAAGTTATACCCACGTAGGTTTTCCCATAAATTTAATTATGTCAACATATTATCAAGAATATTTTGCAGAGTTAAGGTTTACGTGATTATGAAAATTGTCAACATACCTACGTTATAAACATACATGCATGCCTACTGCCTACCTGACTCTTAATTTATGATGTAATATGAAATTGAGGTAGAGGTAATAATAAGAAATACGTACATTTAAGTAGGTATATCAATGCGTTTTATGAGGGGTTTTGGAGCAAAAATATGAATAACCATTATCCTACTTCATTGACAAACTAATGACAGTAATAAGAATGACAGTTTTAACGAGTTTAAGAGAGAGAGAGTATAATATTGAGAGTCAGTAGTCAAGTTAGCATGCATAACATTAGCTGTCATGCAAAATAAACAATTGTTTATGGACAATGCAATGCAGTCCATTCCCTGTTTATAACAACCACCTTTTCGATAAATTAAAGTGAGGACGGAGAGGAGGACAAAGAACTCAATCACAATAAAATTTTCCCAACTTTTTTGTGTTTGATTTATTATTCCATTTCCATTAATTAATGATTTTATGCAAAAATATAGTAAAACAATTGGGTTAGCTCTTTTAAGCCCATGCTGTGCGGACATGTACAAATTTAAATCGGAGAAAATAATTTACAAAGTTTTGAGTGGACGGCTGACTTCAACACACGAATAACATATTTATCCTTAAATTAAACATATTTTAATAAGCCTTTCAATAGGAAAACAATTACGAGAGCTTTATAGAGCTCTGTCATGTTACTCAAATTGATATATACCCTTTTATATTTCTCTCTGCTGCTGCTGCTAGAAATCTGGTGCCCTATTCCAACATGGCTACGCATATATAAAAAACTAGGCTATTATTGTACGCATTTTTATCCCATTTAATTTTGTAATGTTGCCATAATATAAATTTCCAGAGCTTGAGCTCACATATGTCTGCACATTACTGTCATCATAGTTAGTTTTTTTTAAATGGACTGCCAGCAGTGGAAATACTAATGCATACACCTCCTTAATGGNAGTTAGTTTTTTTAAATGGACTGCCAGCAGTGGAAATACTAATGCATACACCTCCTTAATGGCGTTTCACCCCGCCCCTTGTAAATGCCTTGAAACATACAATAAATATTACATGCTTCTCCTTTTTCACTCTTCTTCCCATTATTTTCATCATCATCATAATAAAAAAATAATAATGAACACGCGTATAATGTACAAAAAATAAATATGTTATAAAATTTAATACCAAACAGTAGAAGAGCAAAAGCAAAAAAAAAATTTAAACCTAAAAGGAAGAGCATGACTGGTTGAATATGATATGAATATGGCACATTTTTTTCCATCCTTCCTCAATGAGCCGTGCCACACAAATTTCGGAAATTGTCATGATGAAGGGGAGTATCCTAGAAAAAAAATGAAAATGTGTGCATGCACAGTTAAGTTTCTGAATACTGAGTACAGATACCAAAAATGTTATATGATGATGATGATGACTACAAATGATCACGATGTGGGGATGGTTTGGTGGTACTGGTGGAATATTGATATAGTGCAAATATGCGTAATACAAATAATGGATGATGATGATGCGTGTGTGTGTGTGTGCGTAGTATAATGGTACATGTTTGAATACGGCGCACATGAAAATGAGAATACGCTATGCAGACAAAAAATGAGCTCTTTTCACTGGAAAAAAGTATCTTTTTACTATTTTATGAATTACACACGCTATTTTCTCAGTTTTATAACTTTTTTCTTCCTTCTGTGTTTGTTCCTTCTGCTGCTGCTGTGGAGAATACAGACACATGCATTCGTTGGTTTTGATAACCTAATTAAAAGAGTGCTCTTTTAGCATTTTTTTATTATGGCTTGGTTTGTAAAAGAAAATATTGTACAGTTTTTTCATTACCCTTTTCTTACAAATATAAAAAAAGTCTTAACATTTTATAAATGGTAAAATGAACATATATGCAAATATGTGTCCATCCATGCATATGTGCTTCTGTTCTCATCACATCTCACACACTACCACCACCGCAACAACACCAAAAAACAACCAAAGTGAAAAAAAGAAAGAAAAAAGATTGAAATGAGTCATATTTATGAAAGTAGGAGCAAAAGTCTTGTTGTTATTTTACCGCAAAAAAATATATAAAAAAGCGCAGCAGCAAAAGAAGAAGAGTACATGTTTTTTCAAAGGAATGGAAGATAAAAAAGTGGTATATAATATTATTATTATGTTATGCAGGGGAAAAAGAGGAAATGATAAATCTAAAGTAATGCTCATATTACTACTTTGCTTTTATTTGTGTCGCTCTTAATGGAGCAGCTTTTTACAGGAAAAACATGACATTCTCAGAGTGTGTTTGCTTAACCAAGAAAAAATGGAAAGAATAAAGTTGCATGGTGGAAAAAGAAATTGCATGAAAAAGATGGTAGTATATTCAATTTTTTGTTTGGAGTATCTACTTAACCGATTTTCCTTGCAATACTATCACAACCCACAATAACCATAATAAAAATAATTGTGAAAAGATTCATGAACCTGGAAAATTCATTAATTTTTTCATCGATTGTATTTTGCATACGTTCACTCAACGAAAATCATTAAAAATCCCTTTTAGTATTATTATTATTATGCATATTATTTTTTCAGACTTTAGACACATTCCTCTACACACAAATTTTCTTGGGTTCTTATCTTCCTTTCGTTTTTTTCTCATAAAGAAATACTACCAACATCACCATCATCATCATCATCCTCAAGTTGAGGACCTCAACTAAGATATGTACACACTCACCATTCACCATAACGTACCTAAGTAAAGAAAAGCAAATGAATACTGACTGCCTTGCCGGTTGCTAGTATTAGTAAAGTAGGTGAATGAAAAAAGAATTTCATACTTTTTTCATTTTCATGTTTTTTCCCTTATCTTTAATGGGAAAATGTGGTAGTAGTTTTTACTCTACTCATATAACAGGGTTATGTGTGTGTGTTGGTCGGTAAGACAGTATAATTTTCCAAGAAAGCTGTCAAGCATGCATATAAATATATGCCTTTTCTGCTGCTGCTGCTACCACTACAACCGTCTTGTTCCTTTTCAAACTTCATAACACACACATTATATTATACAAGTAGTAGTGGTAATAGCGCTAATATTACTATCTCTAAACGCAAAAAGCGTTTCGTGAATGACCCTGCTGACTGCAAAATGGATGAACCTTATAAATGAAATGAGAAAGATATTATAACATTTTTATCTGTACTACTATTACCACTACTACTACTACTACTCAAGCTATTACTACTACTCTCTCTCTTTCAAGTAGTGCTTAAGTTGATATGTGTGATATGAGCTGAGAAAGAGAGAGAAAAAACCAAGTAAAAAGAGTCAGGGCCAACATGCATGTTTCATTCCTCTCCAACTTAATAAGCACACACAGACGTTGTATAACTATTTTAGTCTTTTATTTTTGCTGATATCGGTTTCTCTCTCCCTCTCTCTTTCTAATATATCGCATCTCAGGAACAATATTATAAGAATGTAATGCACACATGCAAAGAGGAAACCTTTATATTTTTTACTAGACCCTTCTTCTTCAAGTAACGTAGTAGTAAAAATGTGTTGGCAATGATGTGAAACACATACATAAGTTGAATAAGGTAAAAAAATAAACCTTACAAGTAATTTTTATGGGTGTATCCCCCATCTTTTCTTTTCTCACTCACTTCTTTACTCTTACTATCCAGAAGAAAAAACACCAAAAATAGTAATAATCCAGCAGTAGTAACAAGTAGAGAAGTAGGTAACCCGTAAAATGCCGAGTTACCCGAGAAAAAAAAGAAGTGAAGCAGTTGTTCAATGTATACATGTTATATTCAGTTTACTCTACTTTTTTTTGTATGAAATCTTGTTGGTTGGTTGTAAGTTTTGGAGAGAAAGTGAGAGTACAACATTCTTGTAGAAAGAATCCTGTTATAAAAAAAGAGAACACATTTTCTTGCTTCTCCTCATTCACTTGATTATTATTATGCATATTTTTTTTACTACTCTTACAAAACTAGTAAACATCATGTATGTACTTTAGTACAAAATGTATGTATGTACGTAGTAGAAAAGCTAACGATTCTTTTGTGCATGCATTTAAGAAAAAGATGGAGAGAGAGAAAGAGCATATAACAATATCATGACACATTCATAGGTTTTTTTCTACATACGACACATATATTAAGACTGCTGACGTGAAGAGATATTAGTTTCAGGGCGAATTTTTTTTAACCACAGATGAATAGCTTGTTGGTATTTTCCCCTTGAATTTTTCGATAGGAACATGTGTCTTGGCTCATTTATTTTCTGAAATGTTTCACTTCGCCAAAATATTACTAGATAAATATGCATGCATACTACGTATGGAATGATGATGATGATAATATTATTATTACTTCTCCTGCAACTCTTGCCTTCTCAGGGCTAGGCAAATTATGCTTTTTTGAAAAAAATATTCTAGCATAAATGATGGGAAAATCCAGTGCAACTTATAAACACCCCTATACGTATCTGTAATCAAATCTGCTGTAAGAGTTTCGATATCAGTTTGTTAATTCATAAAATTTATCTAAAAATATGTCATTTAAATAAAATTGTGGTTGCATTTTCAGAATTGTCTTTGTCTTTTTCATTCGTTATACTGTATTTAAAACAACAGATTAAAAGCATGTATGTAAAAGATTCTAAAAGTTTTTGCACCAAATAAGCTTTTGCCTTGCCTTGCGTTACTTACATACTGCTCTTCGCTGCATTTCAAAAGAGCAAGTACCGTCATAACATCAACATATTATTATTACCATTTTCCCTTCTTCTCCTCCCATCATAACGGTTTCTCTAAAGAGACTAGCAAACTCAACAGAAATGCTCATCTTAATACGTACTTACCGTTCCCTATATTTTTTTATTCATTCAATTGCAAAAGCCACATAGATGCATTTTATCAACATCAAAATTAGACACAAAAAAACGAAAGTGCATATACTCATTCAATCATAAAAAAAAGTAGACAGTATGGTTTTTTCTTTCTCAGAGATCGTCTCCTTGAGAGAAAAAAATGTCGCGTTGAATTTAATGTGCCTCTTTTTCTCGGTCTTGAGGCTTTTCTTGGTCTGCTTTATTTCATATTTTATCTGTTCGTCCTCAGTTCTGTAGCACACTATACTATGTCCCAATTTTCGAGTATGTATTTTTTTGCAATAAAAAGATCGTTATTATTGCATATTATTATTCATTGAAAGTTTTCTATAATTTAAGGGTATACAACATGGAGACATGCGTATAGATGCTATACCTATATGAATATCATTTTTATTGCATATCAGACTATCAGCCCCATTACGCTATCCATTAAGCCATATGGTAATACCATACAAAAAGAGGTAAACGTTTTATTTTTCTACACAACACTTTTTTATCCTCCTACAATGATGTAGGTTTATAGCTTCTCTAATGACTTTCTCATTAATATTTAATGAAAAATAATGAATGATTTTTTAAAAACCCAACAAGATACACAAACCCTATAGCTATAGAACATTTTCTTCTCTCTCTCTCTCTCTCTCTTTACATTTAAAAATGATATATAGGTATGCTACCAAAGCAGACTGTTTTCCAGGTTCAAGAGTAAAAATGAGCACATTAATAAACAAATATTTTTGTTGAGCGTTCCAAATAAAATATGATGATGATTGAGGGCAAAAAAGAAGAAAATTTACCGGGTTACATCCAGAATTTTCGTAGCATTTTGTATCTGCTAAGCACTAAATTGGAAATGAAATAAAAAAGAGAGAGAATATAAATATAATGGTGGTTATTCATCATACTGTATAATCGTTCTTCATGGCATATTTAAACATGCGCAAGTTAAAGGTGTACAAATACATATTTAATACTTTTTGGTATATTACGAAATATTTGAAAGAACAAAAATAATAATAAAAGAAAAAGTCAAGAAAAACGTGCCCAAGTTTTGTGGGGGTTATATGGTGGTGGTTGTGTAAAAAAATGTAGAAATGTTAAAAAGTTTGAATGGTAAATACCTTCTCTCTCTCTCTCACTCTCCTTCATAACGAACACTCTTGGTCCAGTTAACAAGAACAAATCTGAAATATTCCCAAGTTTATTTATTACCCTATGAGAATTGCCAAATAGGCAATTTCAAAACGGAAGTCACAGATAGCTTTTCCGTTGGATGGAACAAGAAGGGTGTGTATGAGAGAGAGGGAGTTGTGAAGTAAGAGTTGTACACACTCGCATATATAATAATATTCATACAAAGTAAAAATGTCGAAGAAGGAAACACCAGAAGAAGAAGAAGAAAATGACTCTTGTGTGTATTTAGACATTAAAGATACAGATATAAACAGAGAGCGAGTCAGACAAACATAAAGTTGTTTTGTGAAAACTGCTCCTTGAGAGAGACTCATATAGGAAATGTGCAAGTGACACCAGAGCGACAAAGACGGCGTCAGTAGACACGGTAGTCGGCTATTACAAACTACAGCACAAAAATTTGTGAACAAGACAGAGTGAGAGAGAGAGAGAGACGAAGAAGAAGAAGACACAGGGAAAAGGAAAAAGGCATCACCACCATCAACAGCTTCCTTTCATTCACAACATAATCATCATCATCATCATCATCAAGAAGAGCAGCAGGAGGAGCAGTGTACTACTCCCACCACCACTTGTCCTTTTCTTTCATTCATTCACTTTGAACAAACAACACTGAGAAAAGCAAAGTAGTTTGCTTGAAAATCAAAATTCAGCACAATTCTCTCCAAAAACTACTCTCTGTATATTCCACTGCTGCTCAATTTCATTTATTCACATGGAAATATATAGTGATTAACTTCCGTCGCAATGCTGCTAGCAAAAAAAAATAGTGTTTGAGCTTACTTTCTTATGCCTTTGGTCTCCACCACTACTACTCCATCCAACAAACTAAACAGAGTATTATGCTTGCTTAAACGTTAAGCACTACTATTGTGAGTTTGTGAGTGTGGCGGACGACAAAATATATAGAGAGTGTACGAGTCTGTTTATAAATGATACTATTTTTTTCTTCTCTGGAATGTACTTTACGTACCTACGAATGTATGTATACCCTGTTGTTGTTGTAAATGGTGTCGTCTCATTGCTTCTGTCCTATTAACTATGTCACTGACTTGAACCCAACTAACAAGCAAAGAGAGAGAGAAAGAGAGAGATGAGAAGCAAAACAGCTAAATAGGCCGTTTTGGATCATCCACTGATGAAGATGATGAGGATGGTGCTACGAACCTCATCTGCAACATCCTCAATTTTACTCATCATCATCATCGTCAAGTAAGGACATTGTAGAAACTTGGTTTAGTAATAAACATTTATACACATTTTCCCTTTCTCTCTCTCTCTCTCTCGCTTTTCCATTTCGTTTCTTTGAGATGAGTTGTTCCTTTCAGCAGCAGCACAGAAGCATATAAGCATAAAACGGTGTATGAAACACAGCGTTTGCATTTTATTAGTATGTATATATAATAATGTATACTTTTATATATACCCAGCTATTACTAAAGAGAGGTAGTTCATCTTCTTGACTCCTCAAAAATTTACCGACCATGACTTCCTCTCGCCTCTGCTCTTGCTCTCCTGTTTTTTTTCTTCTCCTCTTTTGCTACACAGAGTATTTTCTTTTTCGGCTTTTTCCGTTATGGCAGTTGAGTAGGTAATATAGTTAGCAGACAGTGACAGGTGATTTGGAATGAAATCAGCAAAAAGGAAGGAATGTAATAAATGCTCATTTGACTTTTTAGCTTATATACATAGTTTTTTTATGGGGGAAAAAAAGAAAAAGAGGAAGGATGTAGTCTGAAGGGCGAGCTGTGACGGTAAAGGAGGCGTGCAGCAGCAGACTAAAAAACATAGCATATTATATAAAATCTCGTACTACGGCATAAAAGAGAGAAGGAAAAAAACAACTTCATTATTATTCAATTGCTTATATTTTTGTCATTTCATTAGTTTGCAAATAGGAAGCTGCATAAATTAACCTTGAACAGATTTCAATCTCATCATGATGACGTGAAGTGTTCAGGCAAAAAGGCAGTGTGTGTGTATGCCTAAATGCCCATTTATTATGCGTCACGCTTACTAAATGGATTCCAAAATGTGTACATGGTACAAACATAGTATAGAAGCCAGGCTTTTTTATAGCAGGCGAACATACTACAGCCCAGATTAAAATCCTTCTCACAATACCAAACTTACAAGGACTCATTTTCTATAACATTTTATGCCCGGAATTGGGTTTAAATTAACCTTGTACACTCCAAACTTTCCTGAAAAAAAATTATACCAACCCAGATTAAAATCCTTCTCACAATACCAAACTTACAAGGACTCATTTTCTATAACATTTTATGCCCGGAATTGGGTTTAAATTAACCTTGTACACTCCAAACTTTCCTTAAAAAAATTATACCAAGCTGATTGCCCTTATTCTTATTCAAGCTTTGAAATTCGAAGAATTTATTCTGTAACTTTTCCTAAATTTGTTCGGTTCTCCTGTAACTTTTCCAAAAGCAACAAACCTCGTTATTTTTTTAAAGTCAAATAAGCAAACTACTCGAAAAAATGCAAAATGTCATGCTCCCGGATAAAAATATCGAGCAATCTGAAATATAAAATTAAATCTTCAAAACATACCTACAATCTATTTTACATACCAAAAAAATCGAGTTGTTGAATCTTTGTAAAGTTGGCTTGTTTCTGGACTGAACAACCTTGTTTTTGGATTATTTCTTAGATACCATCACAAAACCAAACATACTGCCCTTAGCCATTCACTTACTCATCTAGGGTTAGTTCTTTTTTTCATTCTTGGCAAAGTCATTGCAGCACAACGAGTACGTGGATTTACTTTCTCCTTTTCTATATATATTCTTTTTTTATTATTGCAACATAAAGTTCATTTGTACTTTTGTGTGGTACAGCTCCCGCTAAATTACATACATAAATACCTAGTCAGGTTTCTTTTCATTTTCTGTCTTAGTACCACCATCAGTGCAACAGCAGCAGCAGCAGCTGTAGCTTCCTTTTGTTTCCTCCAAAAAAAATGAGCACAAGAGGAGGAAATAAGAAGGAGAAGAAAAGTTGGGAAAAAAGTTCATCAGACATCTAGAGTCAATAATGTTTTTTTTTCTCTCCCTATCTCTCTCTCTCTCTGTCTTTATGAAAGAAGAAAGAACACTTGCAAAAGCAAAATAGTAAACTAGTCCGAGTGAAAGTACAGTATTAAGTAAGTAAGTGTTTCTTTTCTCTCTCTCTCCCTCTCTTCAACCAAGGCATTGACTACTGTTGATTTTACCAAGAAAACCCAAACCAAAAATAAACTATACTTTTTCGTCGTCGTCTTTCTGTTTTCATACTCGTCAATAGCTCTCTCTCTCTCTCTCCATCTCTTGCACATATAAAAGCTAAATATATATACGGTGGCGTGTGTGATGAGTTCTCTGTGTGTTCTCCTTCTTTAAAAAAAGTATCTCGAGTCTCGACAGAAGAGACCCAAGGAAAATAAGAAAAGAATCAAATGAAAGATTGTGTGTGTTGTGTGGATATAAACTTAAACCTATAAAAAAAGGACAAGAAAAACAGAAAAAAGTGAGGAAAACCAAGACCTCACATATTTTTTCTCTCTGTACATTTTGCGTCTTTGCCAGCAGATTATTATGTGCCTCCAATGGTTTGATCCTAATAATGCTTCACCACCGATATATATAGCCATATAATATACTATTATTTAGTAACATGGATATATGTACAAGGGTTTATATTATTATAAGGGACATTCACAAAAGCTGGTGACGTTGATGAAGAAGGACCTTTTTGGCACGGTTAGCTTTGAACAAAGAACCAAATGAAAGAAGAAGAGGGAAAAATAGTCTTATTATTTGTATTTGTCCCTTTTTTTCTTCTCCATTTTTCCAGAAAACGAAGATATTACACAAGCATATCATCATCATTATTACAGTACAAAAGAAAATGTGTGTGCAAAAGAGAGAGAGAGAGAAAGATATACTGTTTTTTCTGTGTTCTTTCTTTTTCGTTTTGTTTCAACTTCAATTCTTCTCATATCACAAAATATATATATTATTATGATCACATATCCTATCGCATGGAAAGTGAAACGAGCCAAGAAAACAAGCCACTTATTAAATATGGCAAATAATAATAATTTTGTGTTCTTTGTACATCAAAGGCGAGAGAGGATCAAAGGTCGAAATATATACAGTGTGGTGTCAAATACGGCTACTTCATAAATAACAGGTCAAAGGAAGAATAAATATAACGTTTGTTTTTTGCCAAAATGACACTACTCTATGTACACTGCTTGTGTACAACAAGGCAATAAAAGCAAGCCGTGTTAAGAAAGGTAACTTTATATTTGGTTTTTTATAACATGAGCAATGAAAACTTCAAAAAAAGCACCACTAGTATATATATTACATTATTGTCCTCTTCACACTTGTTTTTTGTCCTTTTGGGGTTGAGCAAAAATCGCATGGCATGTAATGTACATTATTATTTCTCTACTTTTTTGTTATGACAAAACAAACCCAGAAGAAGAAGAAGAAGAAGAAGAAGAAAGTAGAATGTGTTGAGAGTTTTGCTTTTATTGTGTCATTTATCTGGAACATGCACAGAGAAAGTTACAAAAGCTTGTGTAGCATATATATATTTTTTATATAAAAATGTATGTAAAAAGATAGGAGACTTTTGGTCTTTCAACTTTTTTTCAAGTTGACGAAATTTCTTTTGACATATCACATCTGTACATCATGTACTTTTCATACTTTTTTCCTTATTCCTTATTTTTGCACATTCCTTTCCTTGTTGTTAAACGGGAGAAGCTTGTCTTAAAAACGCGTACGTGTGTATATATAGTAGTAGGACTTATTCATATATTTGTGTACATATGTACATATTATTCAAGTTGTGAGGAAGGACTATATAATGTGACGTCGTTAGTAATACGTATTACGTGTGGGGTTATAGCTGTTGTTGTTGGTAGTAGTTTTCGATTTTACTCTGGTTTCGCAGTTGTGTAATAATCATCAAAAGAGTTTTTTCTCTACACAAAAAAGTCAGTATAAAAAAGAGGGAAAGGAGATTAGAATAGGTGAGAGAAAACAAGCAGTATAATATACATACTTACTTAGATGTACACTCTGCCCGTGTCCTAGAACCAAAAAGAGAAAAAGAGAAAAAAACAAGTTGAAAATGAGTAGTATTTTTGTACATCATCATATTATACTACAACCTTGTTCACTCACACAAGTAACAAGTTACTACACAATCTTTCATAGAAATGGAGAACCAATATAAAATAGCAATTTCCTTCAGAAAAAGAAAAAAACGAAGGAAAAGTTATCTTTACAGTTGTTGTTGTTGTTTAGTAGTAGCAGTGAGTGGTTGGGGCTGACTACTATGGCAAGGCAAAAATCTAAAGATGGTCAAGCAGCATCCCAAAAAAATATAAGAAAAGGAGCCACGCAGTATTTAGTTCCAAGTTACAACTTTGTTTATAAAATAGGATAACTTTTTTTACTAGAAAAAAGCAACAACAACAGCAGCAGAGCATTAACACTGGTTGCCAGTGTACTTGTTCTTCTTTTTGGTAAAACAGGAGGAGG
>JAITYZ010000759.1:0-13781 GCA_027744595.1 Paronellides praefectus
AGATGATATTATGGAGATGATAATTATCATTGCATCAATAACAAGAATATTTATATTTATATTTGAGATGTTGCGGTAATGTGTGAGTGTGTATCTACGACGGATAAATATATATGCGTACCTTATTATTCTTGGCAGCTTTTCCTCTCGACGCCGACGAGGGATACTGATGCGGTTGTTGTTGTTGCTGCTGCTGCTGCTGAAGATGATGATGATGGTGACGCCGCGAATTAGTAGAAATGGCTATTGAAGTAGCTGCAGAGGCAATGTGATCTTGCCCTTGATGATGAACAAGAGCTCTTGACGACGACGACAAGGAGTCAGCAGGAATAGCAGAGTTGTTTGCTGTGGAATCCCCATGTTTCCTTTGCTTTTGTGATAATACAAGCTGATCTTGATGGGATGGTGATGGCGATGAAGCCAAGGCCTTGACATAAACTTGCTGAACTCGCACCAACTCCCAATCATTGCTACTGCTACCGTTGCCCTGTCCACCTACTGCTGAACCGTATAAAGTGTTGTTATTATTGGCACCTGGAAGTCCACCTGTCCCACTACTACTGCTACCACCACGGCGATTAGTTCCACTGCTACTGGAGTTTTTTATTGCGGCTCCGTAGGCACCACCTGTCGCATGGTCGTAGTAGGGGGATGACGTTCTTGCTGCAAGCTTTACATGTAGCTCCCTTCTTGATGCAGTTCCTTCATGCTCATCTCGGCTCGCTGCACGGAATACGCCAGGATTCTTCCCGGAGGTTCCGTATGAACTGCCACCGTTTTGACCCTTTTTAATTGCATTGTCATTAGGATTATTCGGGAAGGAGGCTAGAGCGGAAGAGTTGCGGTTGCCGCGGTAGAGAAGATCTCGAACCAGACCTGGAATTGGAAATAAAACATTGCAATCAAACCGTAAAAGCCTTTTCCATTTCTGAAGATTTTACCAAAGTTACATAACATAAATGTGTACTTTGATGAGCTAAATTAACGGAAGATAACGAAAGATTCGAAAAACATGAAAACCAGATCTATTCGTAATAATTTGAACCAGAAAACACAGGAAACGTTTGTCGTCGTCGAAATGCTGCATCTTCCTTTTTAACGTACAAAATGCAATGCAAAATGCATTAAATGTCTATTTAATAGAAACTACTTAATTATAATTAAAGGCCATAGCACAACTAGTCTATTGTTTTTCATGTTATTTTGCTCTTTGGAGTTTTACCCCCCACGTAAGTGTGTAAGTCAAATTATGTCCACACTCTTTGCGCTAATATATGATGATGATGAAATGAAGTAATCTAATTAAGAGAGATGATTAATGGAGGACCTTCCAAATTGTAATTTTTGCTGCTTTGTTGGTGGTAGGGGTTGTCGCGGTGACATGTGAGCATGCGTTGTGCACGCACGCACGTAGGTATAAAGTATGCATGTATGTCTGTGTCTGAGCGTCAACATTGACAATTTTTTTACGCATTTTTTTGGCATGCATTTAATAATCCTACAACTTGTAAAACGAAAAAAAATACAAAAAATAAATAAATAACATTGTTTGATGCGAGAACAAGTTGCAACAATCAAAGAAGAATATTTATCAAAAGAAGATTGTATATAACAATTTATCTACCTGCCTATATTTCATTAAGCAAAAGCTTAAACACACGAGAAGATCACACTTTCAACTTTGAGACTTTTGTGCAATAATAAAATAATCACACTTTTAGCCTTTTGTTGTGTCATTCATTAGCATTATCATGGAAAATAGGTTTCCTGACCTGAGTGTGTAGAGTGATGATGATAATAAAAATGATGATCCTATCATGATGACCAGGTGAGGATGAGGATTATAATATGTGTATATCCTTCATTTTAAAGGAAAAAAGTGTAAAAAGGAACTTGATGCGAAATTGTAATAAAATAATTTTTCAGACTTGAGACGTAAGAAAAAGGTGTGCATAAAAAAGCAAGTAGTATAACAATCATGATCATCTTTTTTCATCATCATCACAACTATTTTGCTTGATAATTTTGGTCTATTGTTTTCTTTATGTGATTTGTTGTGATTCTGCTTCAATTAAATCACTTAAATACCTATGTTGTCTCCTTTTTGGTAGCTTTACACAGTAGCGGCGGTCGGTAGTAGGTAGTGCTTTTAATTATAGTGCGCTTGTGTGCGTGTCAAAAAATGCAAGGTAGGTAGTTGTTTGGAAGCCTATAATAGATCACTATTGCCGATATATATATTCGGACATGTACTACCATGAATGCGGCATAAGAACAATTATGAAAAAAGTATTGAATAATTATTGGTCACGATTATATTTTAATTTTGGACAATTAGACGAATTGGGGGCTGAAGATCAATATTGTTACTAACAATTTGTTAGTATTGGTCAAAGACCCGGAATTATTTGGAATATTAAAACTATAATATCAAGCCGAACGGTGGAGTTTGTATCTGCAGAGAACTAGTATTTCTATCATTTATAAATATATATATTCCGACTTCATACACTTACAGTTATACATCCGCGCCATAATCACTGCTCTTGTTACTATGATTATTATTTTGATAATTGATAATGAGATAGTTTGATCTAAAGTACCTAAAAGCAAATTACAGGTAGGCAAAAAAATTTAAATGACTTTGTTGTAAGGAAGACAAGAGACAAGTGTCGGCACGACGTACCTCAGCATCATTGCCATGCTTGCAACTTTGTCAGACCAACAACAAGTGTGTTCATTTCAAACCAAGATCTAAATGGAAGAGAATCGGGAGATAAATTGTGATCGATTTGTGTACGCATATTACACAATAGGCATGTGTGAAACTTCCGTTGAGTTTAGTTTGGTTTCCGGTACTACAGGGACATTTGAGCGTGTTCACTTTTGCATAAATTTTTGTATCCTTTAAATCCAATTAAATGTGTTCCAAATCCATTACTAATGCTAAAGCTATTCTTTTGTAGGCGTTTCTCACTCAACTAAAGTGTATATTAAATTAAAGCTATTTGTAATATCCACAAAAAAAACTCATTCACTCATTCCTCCATTCATTCAACCAGAATCGCGACAATTTCCAGCTAACAGGATGTATGTTGAGGTTGACAGACACTTCTAACGTGAGTACTTAATACAAAACGTCTAATGAATAGTTAAACATACATACTCACTGTACTTTAATCGATGATTTGTGCCGTAGTAATAACTCCTGTTTTTCTTTACCGACGGTGAATTCCATACCTTACCACACGTCATATTTACAAACATCATCATCATCCTCATCATCATCGCCACAAAAAAATAAAAATTCCACTTGTTCACTCAACTCATCTCAGGGTCTTAATTTACATATCACTTGTACTTTTTTTNACTTTTTTTGCTTGTTTAATAACAGCTCTCTCTCTCTCTCTCTGTGGGTAAAGTGTAAACGCGACTATATTTATTTTTTGTATTGGAAGATCATCATGGTCGTAATAATAATCATTATCATTATCCTCCTCTTCATATATGTTTTTTATAACGGTACATAAGTCTAGGTCTTAGGATGAGCAAACGTCACCAGTCAATAATAATATGGTCAATTGATCATATTGACATGTGAATAATTGAATAAATTAAATTATAGTAACTGTAGCATAAAAATTCATTTTCATTTTTTTGTTGTATGCATTCATGCATCATGAATGTATCAATGAATATTATTATTTATTCCGCCGCCGCCGCATTTGGAAAATTTGCATCATGGATAAAAAGAAATAAAAAAATAGCAGCAAAGCAAATCTAAAAAAAAACATTTTTCCATATGCAATAATAAATATGCATATTAATAATAATAAGCTATACTTTTTTAATCCATTGTTCATTCATTTTTCATGACAAGGCTCATTTTTTATTGTGTCACATTATAATGCTAGCTAAACAGTTAAAAAGCCTAGCATAATATTTGTCCTTGCCATCAAATCATCATTATTATCATCATCCTAAATAAATTCGATTAAACTGTGAATGCGCACTCACATTACTGCTTTAATTAAATTTCCATTATAGAATTTAAATGACTTGTGTGCTCCTCACACAAAAAATATTTATATTATTTATATTAGGTTTTTTGTTCCCAGAATTGAGTAAGGTTATTATGTTTATGCAGTGGATTCAATAAATTAATTTGATATAAAGACCCGCGAGACAATAAAAAAACAGTTTTTGGCATGAAACATGACAAGTGGTTAAGCAGACGACAAGATAATTCACAAAATTTTGTGCAAATAATAAAAAATCGTTCAAAAGAGTTATATTTTTTTTGTAAATCTTCTTGGTAGCATGCTACCTGCTGATGCTCTACACAGAATTGAATTAATGGATGTATGAAAAAAAGAAGATATATTTTTGTTGCATTCGGCGACTGCGACAATGGAAACGGGACCACATGTGGAGCAAGTCAACGCATCTCAGATGATGGCACATCGTCGTCGTATCGCGAGAAGCAAAAGAGTTGATGATGATGATTAACATTTTCAGAAGCAAAAACATGTAACGCAATCATGTCATGTCATCATCCATTCACATGTGTGGACATTATTATTACAAGAGTAGCAGAGTAAATATAGGAAATCCATTATCTCGGCATTTTTATTATTATTGTGGGCTTTGTGCTATTTGGCGGTATGTTAAGGATGAATGGTGACTTTGCTAAAGGTCAATGTTACTCTTTGATGACAACAAAAATAGATGAACTCACTTTTCTTGGTGCTGGCTTTAGCCGATCCGTTTGAATACGACTCGATCTCTTTGGCAATCTCTTTGGCAGCTGCGTAGTGATCCGCAATCCCTCCAAAAGGAGATTTGTGGCTTTTGCTGTGATGAATGCGGGGAGTTGGTGATGCTGAAGCGGATGGCGACATGGGCCTGTCCAATGTAGACGTTCTCCTTTCGTTGTTGGCGGTTGAAGGGGATGCTTCTGGTGATTGTGAGTCATCCACATCGCCAAAGTCTTCTGTGCTGCTTCTTGGGTTGTTTGAACTTGAACTTGCGGCGGATGAGGAGGTGGTGTCATCCAACTCGAGTGCTTCAGCAGCAGCGCCGGCGTCACCTGTAGTATGGGTCCTACCTGAAGTGATGTGCTTAATGGGTCGGGATTTTCTCAAGGAATTGGCAAATGCTTCGAGGTCGACTGCGTCGT
Source organism: Paronellides praefectus (assembly GCA_027744595.1). Classification (NCBI taxonomy): domain Eukaryota; kingdom Metazoa; phylum Arthropoda; class Collembola; order Entomobryomorpha; family Paronellidae; genus Paronellides; species Paronellides praefectus. The sequence continues at coordinate 5,180 of JAITYZ010000759.1, forward strand.
TAGATGTGGCAGCGGAGGATGATGACACGGAAGTTTTCCGAGAAGTCGAGTTTGTAGCTATGCCGCTGCTGCTACTCATCTGGCTTGCATTGGAAAAGCGACGGGTGAGGGGATGATCACCGCCAGCGCCGCCACTGGTCATCATGAGAAGTGACTCGGTGACAATGGAATCTTGCTCCATGGAAGGTTTCCTGGAACCGGAACTCCTGCCTGCACCCACGTCATCCGCAAATGTGACCGATGGCCTTCTGGTAATTCCTCCACCGCCAGTTGTGGAGGAGGCTGAGGAGGATGTGGAAGAATATCTCCGACTGTTGGCTTCCAAAATGGATCTTTTGGTGGGATTTCCGGCGAAATTGGTGGGTCCACCCCCTCCAATACGAATGGAGCGTACATATTGGGAATCCTTTTTTAATAATCTAGCAGATCCGATCGAGTCAATTGTCGTGTAATTATTATTATTATTATTGCTATTTTTGTTGCTGTGTAATTTGGCATCTTTATTGTAAAGGCTTCCAGAAGTGCTCAGATTATATTTGGTGGAAAGCGTGGGTGGGGGAGAATTTAATGGGGGAGGGGGAATCACGTGATTTTGCTCAGAAATTGGACTCAAAGGCCTCTTCCTTCCGCTTCCAGGCACTGCCAAAGCAATGCTTTTCACGTAGGCGGGATTCTGCTCAAGAATTTGCAGAATGGGACGTCCATTCGGGCCAACAATCGCCGTTTCATGGTGAATCACATCATTTTCCGTGTTAATGAACAGGTGCGGACCAATATTCCCTGTGGCTGCTGCTAGTGCAGTAGTACCCCCCGAACTTGTAGACAACCGACCAAAAAGATAGACCAAAAAGATTGCCTTGCGACAAATCCTTCAAATCCGCCACAAGGTTGCTATGAAGAATAGGAAAATCATCGTCACTAGGCCCGCTTCCAGAATCATAGCCAGAGCTAGCAGAGTGACCACCCGGAGAAAAGACCTCCTTCACTTCCAACTCTTCTTCAAACAGAGGATTAACCCTGACAAAAAAAAAGAATAACAGTTAACAATTACTATTTATTATGCAATAATGCATTACGCATGTAACACCTCTGCTGATGATGATACGCTCATAACAAAGTGAGCAAATAATCATTGACTTTTTTTAATGTAGGTAGGTAATTGGTTAGCAGACAGGTGAAAATTAAAGATAATCTTCTCATTCTCTTTTTTTTAAATATACCAAAACTCACCTGCTCACAGCGTAAATCTCATTAGCTTTATTTTTATTCTTTTTATTAGCCTGGGGATGAACTTGAATGGTGGCGAGGGGATCATCAGTAATCTTCTCTATGGGGAGACCCCCACTCCCATGTCCGTGTCCATGGCTGGGCTGCTTCTGCTTCAGCCATTTTAGCATTGTCTTCTCTTTGCGCTCACTCATCATCATCTTCACTCTCACAATCAGGGAGCATAGCCCTGCTTCCCCTTTTTCCCTCTCAACAACAATAATAATAAAATTTAATACAGAAAAAAAATTAACAATAAAACAGCACTGGTAACACTTTTTTTTCTTCTTCAAGTTGTTGTAGTAATAACAATAAAATGTGCGGTGCACATTTAAAAAATCATCGTCATCATAATAATCACGTTTGCTATAAAACTAGCAACGGTACTCTTGTTAAATTGCACATTATTTTTCCCATTATCATCCTCATCACCGACTACTACACTACCAGCAGCACTGCTCCTCATTGTCATCTTTCTTTTGGACATGATGATCATTTCCATTTCATTGCACAAGCAGCAGCACTGCTCCTCATTGTCATCTTTCTTTTGGACATGATGATCATTTCCATTTCATTGCACTCTCCTCCTCTCTACACTCCATATTTATTATTATTTGTTGTTTTTTTGCTCTCATCAGGAATTCCTCTGTTGGGAAGTGCCAAAGACCTTAAAAAAATAAAATTTTCAAAGAAATAAAAAAATTTTATTATCCAAATCATAAAAGAAAAATGTGCAATGTCATTCTCCATACATCCATATAAAAATATATTTTTTTTGCACAATGAACCTTATCATCATCATCATCATGATCATCATACTAAACTAATCATCAACAATCTTTCTTAAAACGGAAGGTAAGAAAATTAAATATAAATGTGTGTTTGTCATCTCTAATGATCCATGAGATTATTATTACAAAACCAATGTCGCATTGCATGCGTTGCGTGTGTCCATGTCCATAGTCCATATACCGGCATGTTATTGGACTTTTAAATGGCGGAAAAGCCGCTGCTGTTGTAATTTACAATTATTATAACCTTGTGTGTTTTTGGTAGCATAATAAAACAAGTAGCAAAAGACGAGAGTCAACTTAATTACCAGTGTATTTCTTACAATAATAATGATAATAATATTTTTATAATCACTTCCTCTTACAAATGCATGCATACTTGCGAATTTTAAAATTGGCTATTAAATCTGTTTTAAAAGGAGTGCATTTCCGATTTGATTTATAAAAAATTAATAAAAAAATAAACCATGCGTGCAACATTGATCATGATTATTATAACTGTTTGTCATTGATCTTGACTTTTTTTTTAAACATATCTCCGGAGGTCACAATAGTGGATGATTTCAATGACTGTACATATTTTTTACGCACTTAAACTTTATGATAATTAAATAGATTTTCAGTCCAGTGGTGCGCAGAAGAAGGGGTGAATTGCGTGGGCGAATGAATCACATTACCCCGTATATTTACAAGTACGTTTTTGTATTTAGGTAGGTATGTATATTTCAATGAAACTTATGCATATTAATAATACATAGGTAATATTACTGTGTGGCATTGTCCATGAGAATTTCCTCTGAAAAGGTTGGAAAAAATCTATGAAGCTGACGATTGATAAAAATCTCTGGTGAACAGGTAAATATTATGAGCAAATTAGTACTGCAAAATACTTACATTGTTTCAAGTTCAGCCAACAAAGTAGTACCCAGTTTCACATAAAAATATGATCGTGTCTTGTTCGCGTGCGCTTAGTCATGTCATAACACTTAATCTTATTTCCGAATACCTACACACTTGAATACTTTTGAAGGGAATGTGAATGGTGGAGAACAACAATTACACACCTGCTTGGATAATGCCCATACATACATACATGGTATTATATTGTGGGAAGTGATGGTGATTGTTATTGCGTTTATTATATCATAACATGTATGATGTTGATGATGTAACAATGAAAGGCAATACGGATATACCACATCAACATCATCCCGTAAAAAACATGATATTGCTCACCTCATGCTACGCATTTCATTCATTAAACGACTCATATGGCATTCCTGAACTTTCCAAGAAAAATTAATTGTCATCCGTTGTAATTAATTAGTAGTGATCATATGCCTGTCACACAAATATAAAACCTGAACTAAATGAGCAATGATAAAATGGTCTTAGATAAAATGACAAGCAATTTTTACAGTTTATTTATTTGAATAAAAAGAACATCAATTGACTCCCTGACAAACCATAACAAAAACATGACAACGATTCAAACAGCAGTTGTTTTTTTTGGCTCACGTCATGATGTTGTGGTATGTCAACAAAAAATGGAGTTACCAGGAAACCACCATTCTTATGTCACCAGCAGAAAAGTCAAGAAAAAGGTTGACATTGTCTTAAGGTCTCTCAATTTTCATTGTTGTTGTGCCAACGTTTCTTTTGTTGCTGTGGTTCACGGCGTGCTCCAGTAGCACAGTAAAAATGTATTTCTCAAACAAAGAAATTACTCTACAGAAGAAAAAAAAAGTCTTCCGTTTTACCATTTTTTTCTACTTGTACCGCAGTCAATTGTGAGAGATATCATGTCTTAATTTGTCGGAAATGATCTTGAGGAATCATTTGGTTTTTTAGGACATGTAATGACATGACAAATTGACTTTGAGTGACTGGCTGACTCGACTGGTTGCCATTAGGAACTACTGAGCATATAAAAATTCTCTTTAGGATTTTTCATAATTTTCTGGAATTTTTTTGAAGGTAAAGTAGTCGCAATAAAAAGAAAATGGTCATTACTTCATTATCAATTTTTTTTGTGAAATTAACGTTTTCTTAATGTTTATTCACGTACATGCCTAAATACATGTTTTTTGTTGATATGCATATTATCATATCAGTTGATAAATGTTAATTTTTGCTTGCACATTCCTTGCATTCAAAGCACATATTTAACATTTCCTTTTTGCTGCTGCTCCAAAAAAGGCACATATCCTCATTTGCATATTATTGCAAATAGTTATTCTACTAGACGCTTACACTAATAATTGTCATAATGTTGATAAAAGGGCAGGTGTATATTTTGTGTGCAGGCAGGTAAATAGATAGGTACTTTTTTATTATGAGCATTTTGTATTGTGATAATGAGAAAACAAAGCAAAGCATTTAAAGCAGTATAATTGCAGGTGAGTAACAACAGGTAAAAAAAGTATCAATGCAATTTTGTACACAAAAGCAAAAGGAGCAAAATATTGTACGTAGGATTTGTAGGATAATCAGAATTACAGTGAGAAAAAAAATTTACGTAGGTATTCCTTTGGCTTTATATCTTTTTTTTAGCTTTTGGCCTGACTTGACTTGACACAAGGTTAAGCAAGACGTAACAAAAATGGAGTTGAATACTACGTACGTACGCCTTAGTTGAATGGTAAAAGTAATACCAGCTAAACTGTCATTAGCGGATAATTATAATAAGAATAAGACGCTAACAAAAATACAGGATGTGATTGGGTATGTGTTAATGTGAGGAACCTTAACCGTGAATACCAAGAAAAAAAGAATGGAGAGCTTACGTATAAGTATGTAGGCACGCATTGTTAAGAAAAGTAAGATGTCTGAACAGTCTGAAAAGAAGTGTGTGTGCATCAAAAACTGACTTGCAATAATAGTCTCATTGTTAAGCCCTTCTTCCCGGTTCTCTATCTTAAGTAGTTACAAGCACACAAGCCTCTCATGAAAGTGACGTGATGATGGATGGGTTCTTTCAATCAATTAATTGAATGCGCTTAGATAAATCTAGTAATGTAATTCCAGTTCAACACAACTTAGAAGATAGCACTCCATCTTTTGGCATACAAAAGGATTGAATAGAATATTCTTAAATTAAACGGCGCCAAGTAACGATAATATTTGATAAAGTAATATAGATATACATACATACTACGGAAATAAAGGAAGTCTTTCCTTCCATCCCCAATCTCCACTGGGGATGGACGTTTAAATTTTTAATAATTTATTCTAAACAAAAAGTGTACATTCATTTTGGCTAAATGAATGTCAAGTTTGGAGAAATTGTATTTAATCCACCTACGTAAGAATAAGAATATTAAATGGCTGGACAGACTTACACAGGAAAATATAAAATGACAGGTGTGTTTTACTGAGGTATTCTTATAAAATATATTAGGTGTATTACTTTACAAGGCAGCACCTATAAGTCCAGTGTATGTATTTCGGCATCAAAAACAAATCTGCTTTGCTACTTAATTCCACTTTGTTGACACCCATAAATTCATCAAACCAAACATCCAAAATAGTAGCTCTGCTACAACTACTGCTGCTGCTACTACTGCCACTTACATTTTTCTTGTCTTCACCTACAGATTGGAAGATAACACGGAATTCAGTGTCAATTTCACACTTTTGCAACACCAATCCATCATATATCATAAAACCATACGACAAAAAAAAGATACTATTCATGTCCAGTTGTTTCTCAAGCTCCATTTATATTATTACTACCCCTTCTTATTATTCTCTCCTTCTTGGCTTCCATTTGTTTTTACGACCTGTTATATTACCAAGATAAAGTGATATATTTTATCTGTTGACTGACACAAAAATGCAATTTGTAAAACAAAAGGTGTGTATTGTAAAAAGGGATTGGGAGACGCGCGCGCAGTGTGACTGCACGCACAACACTCTAATAACAGATTTATGTTCATTCAACATTCAAAAATTGACTTGACGATATTATAGGTATATGCATATTAATCAATTGACTGATTGTGAGTAAACAGCAAAGAGGATAAACTTGCAAATAATAATTTTTGCACATGCAAAAGACTGACCTGACACTGTACTTTTACTACTACCGCCACACCAAAAAATTATAATAAGAATAACAATAGGCGCGGCTATATATTTCCATGTACTAACCATATCTTGTGCCAATAACTTCCACAAACAACAAACTATTTATTGTCGATGTTTACTAAAATAGCCCAACAAAAATTTATTTTTGCAATTAACGGTACACCGGAAAAAAATAACAAATCAAGGCTACTCAAATCAAATCAAAAACAAAAGACTGCTGTGTGTTGTATGTTTGCAAGCTGATCCAAATTAAATCATGGCAAAAATTTGAAGAAAAAATTTATAATACGTAGATATGCATTATTGCATACACACATGTTCCTTTTCCTTTTGTCATATCGTCGTCATCTCATCATCATTATCATGATAATAGGTATACAATATGCTTTTTTTAAATTGGGAACTCATTAAAATAAATATAATATGTAGGTAGACACGCTTGATTAACTTTGATTCATTGAAAGATAGAAAAAAACTACTACTATCCAATCGAGATTCAACGTGCATAATAATAGGTAGGTATAAATGGTTGTAATGTAATTTATGAATGAGAGTCCTCACCTCAATCCCAATTTCCCAATACCAATGTGTTGTTCAACTTGGGCGTAATCAGCACGAAAAATAATAACCATATTTTCTTAAAATCCCAAATTTTCTTATAAAAAATATATTCAAAATTGTAAATGTCACTTTTGAATTCGATTTTGATTTATCTTGCTCATTTTATATTCCAATCTAACAATATATTATATTTCATGTGGCATACCGTATTTTCTCCAATATAAGCCCAGGTTCCATTTGAAAAATTTGACTATGTTACGGATGCTTTCCATGCTAGTTTCCTGCTGCCTATTAATCCTTGGCCTTGTGGTAATTTGAAACCTTTTTTCGCTACCAATTTGAGACCTGGCTTTTTATTTGAGGAAATACAGTTTGCACAAATTTGAGCATACAACATTCCACATGTTGAAAAATCATTGATTAAAAATACAAAATTTTGAGCAAATATTTTTTTCTTCAGGTGGTAATGATGATTAGGATGAGTCAATGCTACACCACAAGCGATAATACTAATAGCGCTACTGGTAATTGTCATTGTTTCCGTGTCTTGTCACAGCTTGACACTTGAAAAATATATACGGCTCCTGTTATAAATTTATTTTTTGTTCATTGTCAATCCCATTATATTGCTTTGGTGCATTTTCCTTTGAAAAACCAGCGACTTGCAACAAACTGTCATATCGCAAGCTCACGGTGAGCACAAAACTGATTTTGTCAATCAATCAACAAGAAACAAAATAAAAGCTCAAAAAAGAATAAAAAGATTTTTTTTGAGAAAATGACGGAAGAAGTGATTCACTACCTGACCAAAAAAATCAAGAGAAATTTCTACAAAAATATATGCTTGCAGTGCAGTGTTGTGTGTTGCGGCAATCAATAAGGGCAGTCAATAAGAAAAAGAAAAAAAATATTTATGAGCAATTTTTTCCTCTTGTGGTTGGTTACCTGTCGTTTCTTTTACTGATTGTCGGTGAATTGGATAAAAATAACACAAATAAAATAATGTTCCTCGTACCGCCATCACCAACACCTTTACTTTTTTATGTACGTTTTTTTATGCAAAAAGAAAAAAATGCCAACAATTTCTGTAATATCCGTATATAATAAACGACATTGACTTGACTAACTTTTTAAACTTTTGCTATTATCTTTATTAAAGCCGGCTAATATTTAAACCACAACACGTGAGGTAATTTTTAAAACAAAGAGGAGATTAGGCAGTTAGGAGGTAGGTACCAAATACTAAAACTTTTACATTCAACATTGTGACTGGAGTAGGAAATGCAAACACTCTTGTTTTTTTTTGTTTTTTTACAACAAAAAAAAGTTACATAAACGCAATTATGGTGGTGCTCCTTTCCTCCTTCTCATTCAATTCTAATTTGTTGTGGGCACACAAATAAACGTATTGATAATAAATAAATAAATTGTAAAAATTGAACACAAATCTTACAAAAAAGAATAAGTTGATTTTTTGTTGTTTTGCGTGGGAGGAAGTTAAAATGTGAGCTTAAATAAATGAAGATGACATGACAAAAATATTCCCAAATGAAATACATATTTTGTAAATACAGTATAATTGGTTAATTATCACCAGTTAAACAAGAGTTTTAACTGAGCATTAGGTTTTATATTAACAGTTTTGTTTTTGTTTGTGTACCTGACAATGACAATAAAACAAATCAGAAAAACAAAACAAAATAAGCATTTAGCGTTTTTTAACAAGAGAGGCCTTGTGATGATGATAGTGTGTGTGTATTTTGTGTATTATGGTGTTTGCCTCCTTTGTTTACAAACTTCAACTAAATTACCTACTGCATCAAAACAATTAATTATGCTTGAATTGAAGTGTCTCCCTGTCTGTCTATAGCGCACAGCATTACAAAACACCTTCC
>JAITYZ010000760.1:0-10867 GCA_027744595.1 Paronellides praefectus
ATTATGTAGTTATAAAATGCATTGTATATATTTTATATTATAAATATCTAAATAACATCACAACTAAATTCTGGAAGAAAAAAAATTGATTCTTTCTTGTCAAATTTCACTAAGGTAAGGCCCAATTCCAATTTCCAATCAGCACATATCATTTGCTGTTTGCATATAGTCGCAAGTCGCTATCATTATAATCTGATTGATTACCTGAACTGATAAAAAACTGAACATTCAACCTAAAATAGCAAAAAAAAATCCCTATTCCAAATTGGGAATCCCAATTTGGGATTACCAGAATATAACGAAGTAACAAAAACGCTTTCACTGGTACGTTTTTGAACAAGTGAAAGCGTAAATACTACAGACATGCGCATATTTGCATGCATTTAAAATGCTCGTTTTGTATCCTTGCAGCTACATGCAACAAAGTCCAAAAGCAAGCGAGAAAAGATACCTCTCAGCTGCTCAATGTTTACCTGTGCAAAATGAAAGCACGTTAGCAAGTGCAGCAGCAGAATTTTAAAACATTCAGATATTCTTGAAAAGTTTCAAGTTTGTTTTTAAATTTAAAAAATAATTATTATTTCTATTTGTACACGAAATTTAAGTTTAAAAAATTTAAATTATATTAATACATAGAGCACAAAATCACCATGCCGGCGAAAAGTGGCGACAAAAATGGTGTTTCAAACATCACCGAGTTTTTTCATTTTTATTCCCAACTCCAGCAATCTTGTTTGTACTATTCGAATTTGGCACTACGACAAATGATGGTGGGTTATCAGTATCAAAACCCAGCAGTGGGAACTAGTGGGCGATCATCAACATTAAATGGGGATGATGTCAGTAATACTGTTCATAAATTAACACAGCAAAATATACGACGCAAGTTGGAATTTGAAGCGGAAGAAGATAAGAATGGTGAAATATCTGGACAAAATGGCATGCCTTTTCGAACTCGTCCTTGTAAAACAGAACCAGTAATGGTGGTAGTCAGTAACTGTGATTCAGGGGATAATAGGGAGGTGTCAGAAGGGGAAAATGATATTTTGGGGTCTCGGCGGCGGAGAGTTAATTTTGCGAATCCATTGTCAACGGTAAAATTCAAGTCACCTACGCCAATTCATTCAATGGAAGAGCTTAATGGACATTTGGATTCTACACGAACTGGTTTCACTTCAGATTCTGGTACATTTTATTTTTTGATGTTGTGAATTATTATTACATATTAGTTATTAAGCCAATTTTAGTGAATTTGTTGAATTTATCATTGAATTTTTTTGCAGAAGAGGGCTCGGACACTGAAATGTTGTGTAATTATTTTCAACGCGTTCAATATCAAAGTCGAGAGGAGGGACAACTACAAATTCCAGCAGGAGGGAACAAAAAACGGAAGAAGAGAAGGAAGAAAAATAAGAAGAAGCAAGAAGAGGAATACTATACAGATGACTGCCAAAGTAACTGGCTTTTGGAAGGTGTAGAGGATGATATTAATGAGCAGGATCCCAACGGTATTTTTATTATCAATAATATTTAATTTAAAAAAATTCAATAATTTTCTCACTTGCTAATTGTGTTTTTTGGATCATTGTAGCCATGTATGAAATGCCGTTAAACGAAGATGATTACGAGTTTGTAAGCGAAATTAGACTGTGTGGGGAACAGAAACCAGAAAACATTGATAACAGCATCGTTCAAAATTGTAACACTGACGATGACAGAGGCTCTGGTGACCGAAAAAACGAGAAGACGACTGAGATGAACATGTTGTATGGAGAATCTGGATCAACGCGAATTATTAAAATGGAGGAAACCATAGAAAAATGTTTTATTCAGTCTGTGAGGAAAGTTTACAACCGTAATTATTGATACTTTATGAAAGTGGAGTTTTGGAGTTAGAATGAAGTTTTGAAGTATTAGCACTAGCAGTATGTGACAAATAGATCCTTATGGGTACTTGATATTGAACATCAATGTATACTGTCAGCTTTTGAAACAACAAAAGAATTATACAATTTTTGCTTTTTGTGTAGGAATTAAATTATTATATCTAAAAGTTTGAAGTCGTCAAATTGTAATAATATGTAACATTATTTCTTATACATAGTATTTATCATATCAATTACTGATTTGTCATAGTGTTACACTATTAGTGCAGTGGTAGGTAGGTCAACTTAGGTTGGGTTGACTTGACTTTGTAGTCGACCCATTTCTTCCTTGCCCGCTCTCATTCAGAAAAGGTCCATGGAGCGTACGCCCTAAACTCTGTTATTGGGTGGGATAGTGACGCTTATGAGTACATGAAATGAAAGTCTTAATGTTCTTCGTACTGGCATCCATCTTACCATTTCATTTACTTTATTGGATGTCATGTTGTCAATAGTAACAATAATAATAATTAACATATTTGATACTTGTGTATTATTTCTTTGAAAAACTGTTATATACTTTTACATTTAATAAAACATTGTAAATTGATTGACTAATTGGTAATAATACAACAAGTACATATATACATACCTTCTTCTCACAGCATTCCCTCCTTCTTCTCCCACGACTGCAATTCGAAAAGAAATTATAAAGCTATCTGTTTGTTGTATTGATGGGACTTTCTAAGAAAGTCTTTCTTTTTGGATGGGGAATTAAAATTTGCTCACCGATAATGCTCGCTGTCGGAGTTCTCCTTCACTGTCTTTCCCCGTATTGCTGACCATGGAAGTGAGAAACCCGTTGGGGTTTTGGAGAAGCGTGTGAGGGTGGTCGTATTCCACGTTTTGTCCCTCGTGCAAAACAAGGATTCGGTCCGATTCAATAACCGTGCCAAGACGATGAGCAATTGTAATTGCAGTCGACTTGCCCAAAGTATCTCTCAGTGTTTTCTGAATTATCTTATCAGTCCTGTAATATTACAATGATGACTAATGATTGATCGGAATCACAATCACATCTCCCCCCCAAATAGATTTGTTTTGAAGTAAAACTCACCCGGGATCAATGTGCGCTGTTGCCTCGTCCAAGCAAATGATCTTTCTCTTCAATAGCAGCGCCCTTGCGATGGAAACAAGTTGTCGTTGACCAAAACTCAAATTGTCCCCTTGGTTCTCAATCTCTAAAGAAAGCGGCTTGTCCAAACCAATCTATAGGAGACATGAGAAAAATTACCATTTCCACGAGTGAACAGGCATTTATGGAAATTACGCATAGAATGTGGGTTTTACCTTTTGGAGAACCAAAGTCATTTCATCTTGAGAAACGGATCTGTCTTCCTTCTGCTCCACTTGCGACCTCGGATCCAAATTAAATTCCAATGTGCCTTTAAACAACTTTGGATCCTGGGGAATAATTACCAGGCTTTTTCTTAAATCATGCAAGCCCAACATTTTGATATCCTTGCCATCCACATCCACGTGTCCATCTCTCAGTTCGTTCATTCTGAACAGTGCCCTGAGAACCGAGCTTTTCCTGTTAAGATAAATAAATAAATGTTTAATGTTTATACTAAAATGGAAAGAATAATTAAAAATGGGTGAGTCGATAAAAGTAAAATAATAGCGTTCGTTACCCGGCACCAGTCTTGCCAACAATCCCAATCTTCTCCCCAGACCTCACACTAAAAGTAAGATTTTTCAAAATATTCGTTTTGTTGTCATAGGACAAGAATGCATTTTGGAATTGTATTTTTCCTTCCTCTGGCCATGTTGACGGAGGCTTATTAGATGACGGTTTAGTCTCAAGGGAGGCTTCGCTAGGAAGCTTGGTGTATTTGAGGGCCCGCTCTACAGAAATCATAAGATTTTCCACGTCAGCTGAAACTTTCATTCCGTACTGAAGCCAGATGGTAAGGGACATGGCGGAGCAGATTGCGAGACCCACGTTGCCGCCAAGGAATTGCATTCCGAGGTCTAGTAATATATTAGCAAGTGATCAGATAGCAATAATTTGATTGAATAGATGGATTTTAATAAGAGCATGTGAGCATGTGTTGAGCTTACAGTTCTGAGCGATCAGAAATCCAAATGCAACAACTGTCAAGAGGATCGTGGCAAGTATCTCAATCCAAATACTGAAGCATTGAGTGGCAGCCAAAAAGGAGATTGTGGAGGATGTGTTCAAGTCCTGCAAATGGTCAAACTGCGTGGATAACAACTTTTGAGCACCCAAAGCCCTCATGACAACCACACTGGAGAAAGTTGCTTGAATGTGAGAGATAATCGGGCTGCGAGCTACAAAAATGAAAGCATATTTTCATAATTAGAAGCACTGCTTTTGATTTATTTTAATGCGATTGTATTTTGAGAGTAGGGCATACTTGTTCCTTCAATTCTTTTCAAATCCCGGGACGTAATGACATAGTATCCCCTGACAAAACCCAAAAGTAGGAGAAATACAATGACAGGGGCGACGTAATACCAAATGGCAGCAATGATAAGAATGATAACTGTGCAGACTTGGAGGAAAATAGTACACATGTCGAAAAACTGGAAAGGGATGGCCTCGTCAATTATCGATACGTCCTTTGTTAGCCTATTCATAATTTGGCCTTGTGACCCTGCCTTGTCAAAAAAAGATGGTTGTGCACGCAGGAGGCTTTGCAACATTCTCTCATGGATTCTTGTAGAGATTCGCATGCAGTACTGGAAGAATGTAACCGCTTTCACGAGATTTGTGAGGAAGACTATCGTGGTGAGGAGGAGGTAGCCGTTCATGTAGTACCGCTGCTCAAGACTATCAAGATTGTCCAAGAAATGGTCAAAACCTTGCCAGCTCATGGGGATGATACGGGCAGTGTCGTTGACGGCTTCTGTCGACTCCTCATACATTACCTCCTCTGCGTTTGTCCACAATTGTAGCCAGTACTCAATCAAGGTGATAAAAATTTGGGCAACGATAAATACCCACAAATAGGTGATTAGTTTAGGTTGACTCTTGCCAGCCTTGAAGTACTTCCAATAAATTTTTAGTCCCAACGCCCCTTGCTCCACGTCCTCATCATCATCGTCATCTCCCCTATCCTCAGTTATGCTCACGCGAGTTTCTTGCTTAGTGGTTCCAACACCGTGACCTGTTTTGCCGTTATTGCCACCTGCTACTCCATTGGAGGGTGCTGTGGGTGATAATGTCGCTGTAGCAATAAGTGCGTCCACACTGGCGTCCTGCTTTTTGCTTAACTGCTCAGTTACAATGGCTTCCACCTCAGAGAACTTGCCTTGTGCCAAAATCTTTCCCTGTTTCACATTTTGTTCAAATTTAAATTAAATCATTTTAGCTAAAGAAAATGGATCAGAAAAGAAAATTAGAAAATGCATAAAGGAAATGCATGGGGAAATTATTTACCTCTTTCGAGCCACTGACTTGGTGATAAGCCCGTTATCCCTTTTCTGTCCCCAATTGCCCCAAATGCCTGGATATCTTGGGTCAGACAAGCAGCCTCTATAACTTGCAAGTATCTTTTCTTGGACTCGTCGTCATTCGCTTCCTCTCCATTCAGAATGTTTTCCCGAATGGTGCCGGGTAACAAGTTTGCCTCTTGAGGGGCATATGATAACCCGCCTTCCAAGCTGACGGAACCGGTTGTAATGTGGAGCTCATTGAGAATTAAGTGGAGCATGCTAGTTTTGCCGCACCCAGTCTTGCCAACCACCATGACAAGTTTTGTTCCTGTTAACTGGCAACTGAGATTTGCCAAGGCAGGTGTCTCAGAATTCCGGACAGCTGAAACCTGAGTCAAGCAGAGTTGTGGAATCTTTGACTCAACCCTTGTATATAACGATTCGTTGGATGGTTTCTCTGCTAGCTGGAGAAATTTCTGAAGACGCCCCAAGGACGCTTTAATTTCACCACCGGCTCGAATAGCATTTGGAAGATTGAATACCATATAGTGAGTAATGGTATTGTAGGCGGCCACAGCATAAAACACTCGGTCAGCCGTAAGGGGTCCTCCCATTAACACAAAGGCGAAAAAGGTTAGGAATGGGACAAGACGGGAAGACGTGAGAAAAACGCCCATTTGGAAGGCATGCAAACGAGAGCGCTTCCTCTGTTGCTGCACCTCCTCCCTTGAAAGATAAAGTATAAAAGAAACTAGAAAAAATGACTATGCTATTAAACCGTATATGACAAAAATGACGTACTTGCGACTCTTCTTAATGATTTGCTGAAAGACATGCTCCCAGGCGTACATCTTGACTGACTGAATGGCATCAATCACCTCTGTCAATATCCTTGCTCTTTTGTCAGTCTTCTTGCCAATGTTCTCCCTGTATCGAGTGGACAGTTCCAAGTTCCAATCTATAAATAAACAGATCGGTAAATACATAAATATACTACATTCATCCCTTCAAAAAAACAAAGAAAGCATTATTGAAAGATTGCATAATTATGAACAAAGGTGAGAACTTACACTGAAATGGCATGTACAAAAAAATGAAGCACATTCCAGCCAAACTGCTCAGTCCAAACTCGTCGTAAAGGAACCAAAAGAAAATGACAAATTGTAAGGGCGCCACTACGAGATAAGGCACATCCTTCATAGCCATTTCAATTTTGGCAGTGTCGTTCGCCACATGATTGGCGATTTGACCTTGGTCAGTGCGTTGGCTTGCAGCACTCAAGCGAAGTACCTATGTATATAAAACCACAATTAATATTTCTCTTTTCCTATTAAACAATAATAACAATATCTAGAAACACAATTGAGGCGTCTATTTGAGTGACAAAATGAGAAGAACATAAACCTCACCTTCCGTTGGAGAAGTCCTGTGAGAGCAATTCTGCATCGCTGATTGAGCCTGCCCAGGTAAAAGAGGCAGGGATTGCTGATGAGTGTAATGAAAAGTGTGGAAAGACAGACCCCGGCTGCATGCAAATATTGTGCGCTTTCATCTCTCGGCTCGCTAATAAAACTCCTCACTAGCCACAGCATGAACAACGGCTGAACCACCCTGCCACAAAAATATTAACAATAAAATGATCCTAATTAGATATGAAATACTTTTTGATAGTTATAATTTGTAGTAATATCACAAAACACTTACTTCAAAAGGCAGTCGGTGAAAATGAGTATTGGCAGGACTAGCAAATACTCTTTTCCAAATGTGTCGAAAAGGGCACCACGAAGAACTTTGTAGTCCAAGTTCTTGTCATCATTACCATCTTTCAGCAATTCAACTTGCTCAGGTGTCCTTTGGATATTACCGCTGCTGTTATTATTGCGACTTTCCCAAGCCCTATTGTTTGAAGAAAATGTACATAGGAACATCATAATATATTATAGCATTACAAATTTCTGATTTTGCCTTAACATTAGCTTACTGCTCAAGCTTGTCTAAATTGACTGTGGCCTGGTCTTCCTCTGCAGGATCCCAAAGGTCGTCCACTTTAAGCCTCGACTTTTCTCTTTGTTTTTGGGAACCAAGCTTGAAAATTGGCCAAAACCAGACAAGAAAGTGTCTGGAAAAGAAATTGGCACGGGAAATGGGGTTGGGTCGGGGAGCCCGTTTAACATCCATGATGACTTTCCAGTGGTAAGTTTCCACCCCGAACCGCTCGAAAAAGTTTACGATATTTGAAAGTTTAAATATATTTATTTGTACCACTCAATTGGAACAGTTTGTTACACTTGGTTGCAGACGCTGCCAACACCCTAACTACCTCAACTCAACTTTACAATTGACTAGTTATTTTGCAGAGCTGCACCAGCACAACTAACCGGATCACTATTCTCTCTACGGCTGCTGCATCACACGACGATGAGGATTCCGCTATAACTGCTCTGCTCTCTTGCCTTTGTTAAATACTCTTCTGTCCAATTTCTCGACAACTACTTGCAAAAACGTTGAGTTTTTATAAGTGATTCCCCTTCTTTTCCAAATGCAAACACATGCACGGGAATGCATCTCTATAAAGTAAAGTTCAATTCAAACATCCCTTCCATTCAAACAAACGTCATATATGACAACACATTTTGCACTAAAAGTGTCAATGTTTTAGGATTCTTTGTGGATGGGAATAATTGTGAATCCTCTCTACTCACTAATACGCATATATATTTATTTAGCTAGGTGGGATACAAAACCCACCAACATTTAAAAAACGTTTAGGTTATCGTAATATAATTAATAATATAATTACATGGTTGTACCCATCCATTTGTGATGATGCAATTTGTCGTTAGGCATATTATTGGCGACAAAGGAGGCAATACTTATGACCATCATGATGAGTAATCCCTCAGATAAAAAAAAATGCAACCAAATTCCGAGAACTGCGTTTTGAAACACTTGAGAGGGAATCAGTTTTGATTTTCATTATCCATCATTGAGTATATTGAGTATATTGTGCTATTTGAAAGATGAAGAACAAAGACTAACATGGGAATGGCAAGTGAATAAAAAATATGAGTAGCAGACATAGCGAAGCAGCGGAAGTATTCTTGTACAACTAACCTTTCATTCACAATTTGGAAAAAATGACAATGGGGGAGAAAATTTTGAAGATTCGAGTTTGGCGAGCGACAAAACAAGTGAGAAGCAGAGAATGACATAATATTATAATGACATATGACACGCCCGACCTGAGTGTTCTCATGATCTCTTGTTATTCAGTCCTCATATTATAATGAATTGTGCGTGATTGAGATGATGATGTGAGTGTGGGCTACTTTGGCTGGAATTGATGACTCGAGACAAATTGTGAATCACAATTTTTGATGTAAGAACAGTGTGGACGTGTTAATTATGTGAATCAATCAATCATCATTCATTTGCTAGCACCCCTTTCCAAGCCATTGACCGAGAAAAAGACGAGCGGAGTATACAGTGTCTGTAAATTTAATTAATTAAGTGGGCAGCATGTTTGTTTTGAACTCGTGCAGGGTATTTCATTTGTATTTATTTACTCGAGTCATAGTCATGAAGTTGGTTGGTGGCACTGTACAAAAAGTTCTGGGGATCGCTATATAGGACATTGACACTTGCTCGCAATCTACTTTACGCTCCATTAATTTATAATTATGTAGTCATCAAGGTCGTCCTGATCACTAACCACAAATTTTTTATACAATAATTATTGCCATTTTTTGAAAAATATGTTTTTATAAAAACTGTGCAAGTGAGAATGAAAGGAAGACAAACATACAAGCAAAATGTGAATATAGCTCCAGATATGCTGTCGCATCCATCCATTCCCTTTTTTTCAACGTTTTTTATAAATTTATTATTTGTTTCGATTCCATTTCGTTTTCTCCGAAAAAAGTTGGTTAAAACAAAATAAGAACGAAGGATGACGTTTCTTGTTATCAAATCGTAAAAAAATGAAACCTTGAGCTTTTTGGGATAATTTGTGGTGGAAATGAAAAAGAGTGAAATGGCTTGCAAAAAAGATATGAGCTTTTGCATGCATTCGCTGTTTGCACGTTCACATTTTTTTGCTTTCAAATCCGAGAATGTATGTTACGTTTCATTCTCTTTCAAAGTTGCCTTTCATCGTGAGTATCTTTATGATTATGATCGTCGGATACTGATTGAAAAAATGAATAGGCTGCACTTTGAACAGGATTGCATAATAACCGTCATATTGCGCACATACACCAATAAATTGACTGATGATAAGAGAGAAGAGCATATAAGTGGACCGGATGTTTGTGAAATGCGAACGTGCAGTATCGCTGTCCACACTAAATGCAAAATCCTTTGCAGATTCATACCATCTCTGTGCAAATTAACCAACGGAAATACCCAAATAGCTAAGCTACAGGTGTGTATATTTTGTGAAAATGTCAACTGCCAAACATTCCTGTCAAAGTCATCTTGACGAGCATGTCAAACCACCATTGTCTGTGAATTAATGGGTTGTTAAATATGGTCAACTTACTACTTTGATTCACAGAGATCATGTAAGTATGTACAATAAGTACATGCATTCGGAGCAAAGGATTTGATAAAAAGGTAAAGATTGAAATAATAATGTATTTTATATTTTATGGCAAAAAGTGTGAATTCACTCCTAAAAATAGACAGTTTGGTTGCGTGTGTGTCTTGGGGATAGGATTATTAGTCACCGCTCTTCATCGACTCTGGCTTTTCCGAGAATTTGGGATGAGTTGTATTCAAAGATATACAAGTCTGTGCACTATCACATGGACATGAACATGGTTCATTGCATCAGTACAGATCGACACATACATTGTGAAAGCAAAACGTTTTGTTGGAAAGGCGTTGACGGTGGAGACGGAGACGCAATAAAACTTGTATTACTCTTCTACTTGGCATGCAGTCGGACGCACACTGCACTAGTGACGAGTAGTAAGAGAGACAACTTTGCAACTGTTCGGTTTTCAGTTACTTAATTTCATATTTCATACAAAAGTTAGAAAAGCAAACAAGTGATAGTATGGCAGAGAGTGGGGACGTTAAACCTGTGGAGGAAGGACAAGAGGGGGAGGATGACCAAGTGGATCCCTGGAATGTTCAAAGCAAATCCAACACGGGCATTGACTATGACAAGCTAATTAGTAGGAATTCACAGTTACTCCTTTAACTTCATTATCCAATTGTTAATAATGACAATCTAATATGTATTTTACCCTGTTGCTTTATTGCAGAAAGGTTTGGGTGTGAACGGATCTCATCCCAACTTTTAGAAAGAATTGAAAAGGTCACTGGAAAGCCGGCACATCCGCTTTTGAAACGAGGCATCTTCTTCAGTCACCGAGACTTGGAGTTTATTCTGAGTATGAAAGAGTCCGGGAAGCCCTTCTACCTGTACACTGGAAGGGGACCATCTTCCGAGTCTATGCATTTGGGTCACTTGATTCCCTTTGTATTTACCAAGTAAGTTTTGAATGACGAGAATGTGCTGGGTTAAAAACTAG
>JAITYZ010000762.1:0-19919 GCA_027744595.1 Paronellides praefectus
TCAACACAATCCAGTCATCTGGCTGCTCGACTGAAAAAAAATGTGTCTTGTATTTTCTTTGTCTTCACACGATCGGGAACAAAGAATATTATAAAGTAAGAAAAACAAAGGGAAACGGTGATCTCATCTCGACACGAATCATATTATAGAAAATGACGCTTTGCAGAAGAGGGCTACAATAAACTTTTACCTGAAACAATTATCCAAACAGACAGGTGAACAAACATGTGAGGTCAAAGTTCACAGTAGAAAACTTTTAGTACTTTCAAAATTATGAAGCTAATATATATTATTAGTGACGTCGTTCTGAACGCATCTTTAAAAACACTGGCTCCTCTACCAGAATTCCACTGGCTATTTATACCATTTAATTTTCCACTTCCGGTAAAAAAGTCCATTTGGCTCATAATATAATGAGGCAAACGATTGAAATTCTTAATTCTCACAAACAATAAAATATAAGATTAAATTAGAATATCCGCCCGTTACATGAATATCTGCAAAAACTACAATTCAATATTCAATTCCATCTATTGTATGGTATATTGATATATTTAAATTCATTGTCCTCTGTCATCTGTCAGACCGAGTCGGTCTGACCGACCACACGTCTGTATGTTCCAAAAGGGAAGTCGTACAAGGTAAATGCAAATATAGATGTGAAGAATGGTACATGAAAACAGAAATCCGTTTTAATTTTAATGTATTTATTTGAAATGAGTAATTAAAAAAATATAGCCGTATGGTGGCGGATGCGATAAATTTTCTCGCTGCATTGTAATAGCAGATAATAGCAGATATGAAAGTGAAGAAAAAAAATGATTCCGAAAATGAATGTCCTGATAAATGTTCAAGAGTGTAATTACAAATGTCAATCTCAAATAAGTTAAACCATGCAAAATTATTTTTTTACAATTATTTCATACCATATAAGTCCCAATTTACTTGCGAAGAGAAACAGAGACAGGATGAGTTAGATGCGTGTGGAAGGGCCATATAGATTGGAATCGGATTTGTCTTAGTTTGTTCAATAGCAAAAATGGCGCCTACTTATCAACCTTAAGAAGGACACACTCCAAGCCAACAAAAAATTAGTTATTGCTGACTTATAATGTTTTCAAAGAAAATTTGTAGCAGTCGCTAGAAATAAATTACGATTTATAGATTTTCAAAATGAGATTTACTGATTATTTACAATTTGAAATAGTTACTTAAAATAATTATGGCTTTTAATTTGCAATCAAGCTCATCATTGGTTATAATAGTTTTCATACTTTGTAAAATTTTACCTGCTACATTACAACCTCTCTCGCGTGGCCATGGAATCGGATTTGTCTTAGTTTGTTCAATAGCAAAAATGGCGCCTACTGAAGACTGAACAACCTTAAGAAGGACACACTCCAAGCCAACAAAAAATTAGTTATTGCCGACTTATAATGTTTTCAAAGAAAATTTGTAGCAGTCGCTAGAAATAAATTACGATTTTATTGATTTTCAAAATGAGATTTACTGATTATTTACAATTAGAAATAGTTACTTGAAATAATTATGGCTTTTAATTTGCAATCAAGCTCATCATTGGTTATAATAGTTTTCATACTTTGTAAAATTTTACCTGCTACATTACAACCTCTCTCGCGTGGCCTGTCGTTTGACCCATGCAAGAAGCGATGCAAAACACAGTAATTTGTTTACGTCAATGCTTTAAATTTGACATATTTTATTAAAATATACTTAATGAAAATTCGATATTTTTTGTAGTCGACCAGCAGGAGACTCCTCAGCATATTCGTTTGTTTGTGACACATTGGACGATGATTGCAGAAAAGATTGCAGATTTTGTTCCAAATCGATTTGTGACCCCAGGTAGCTAAAAAGTGCATATAAAAAATTGATTACTTATTCTCATCTCTCGGTAGCAATTAAAATTGATTATAAAAAAATTGCAGGCAAAATCCAGTCCAATTTAACTGTCCATTTCTTGGCGCAGTTTTTGGTCGATGTAAATTGCGCTGTGATTATCAGTATAATATATTATTCCTTTTTATTTTATCAATACAACTTTTTTTAAACGTTGGTTAGCAAAATATCATGCGATTTTACGCGTTTTGTTTTTGCTTTTAAACAGGCGCCCTGAAGGATCTACTCATGAATTTGAATTCAGTTGTGATGATTACTCTTTATTTCCTACCGGCTGGGACATACGCTCATGTATATCCGACTGTCAAATCTGTCCGAGCCATGTTTGTATCACTGGCGACTATTTCATTTGCCCTGAAATAGACAAACCGTTAACAACTCGACCTCCTCCACCACCTCCGGAACCTACATATGAGGGCAGCACTTGTGAATGGAGATGTGACAAGGAACGTCCTGAAGATGATCAGTCGAATACTTACGAGCTGTCTTGTGGAAATGTTTATCCAGGCAATGAGCAAAAAAAGAAGGAATGTCGCGAGGACTGCTTTACATGTCCATTGGATGTATGCGATTTTCAACATGATCGAGATACATATTACTGTCCCCCCACAAACCCGACAAAATCGGAATCTTCACTAGATAATCCCAGAAAGGGTGCAAGCTATATCTTGTCCTGGTTTGTTATAGCTTCTATTGCGTTAATAATTATTGGATGCATTGTGGGAACAGCATTTTATGGGAGAAGTGGTGGTGTACGTTATTATTGTGGAACACAACCCAACCCGCAGCAACCCATTCCCGAAGAAGACCCACTACCGAATCAACCCCATTTTCCTCACTCCAATGAACAACCAGTCATACCAAATGATGAACAACAGGAAGCTGCTAAAATTGCAACAGCGGGAAAACGGACAAGATAACTAACCTAAACTAATGAGACAGTCAGCTTAATTTCTTATAAAGTATACAACAAAATAATTGTTGACAAATTAATATTTTTCATTAAGGATCAAATAAATAAATTATTAACTTTTTAAATCGAATTGTGATTTTTTTGCCCACCTTTATTCATATTTATTTTCTATTTTAAACTTATAACGGGCCATTTACGATTTGTCTAAAAAATCTAGCAGAAATAATTATAGGCTCAACTTTCATAGAAATAGTTTTTAAAACGTATCGCCATAGCATAATCGTCCACAAGCTCACCACGCAGCCAGAGAATGCTAACCCCTCACGAGCGAGAAAAAGCCAAATCTAAAAAATATGACCAAACAAATAAACTAAAGATATTACAAAATATTTCATGTAAATCAAAGAAGTACTTTTAAATGTCTCCTTAATTCAGAAACACTCACTTTTAAATTGCACAATGATAAAATATTGTAATGTTAAAACTAAAGCATTTAGCGTGTTGAAGACTTAAATGATCATAATAATTGCCTTTTGGTTAGTCCTTACACTTTTGCAAGGTTTTTTTCTCCATATGCAATAATTGTAACACTGCAAAACATAAAATATACATAGATTTGTGAAATTCATTTACATTGGGGTACTGTGAGGATTTGCGTGGTCACAATGCAACTTGTACAGCAAACCTCAAATGTTATCACATATAGATACTGATACTGCAAAGTGCATATTAAACTTTTTGTAATTGATTAATTTTTTAAAAGTACATATTAAGACTTTTTTTTGGCATGAAATGTGTATTTTTAATAGCGTATTTAAATATATGAGGATCCAAACTTAAATGAGCTCAATTTATGAGTCCAGCATTACGACGGAATAAGAAAAACTCAAACTCATAACAAAAGCTTTTTAAATCATAAATTGTGTTGTTAAAGTTTCGTGTTCGTGTTTGGACTTGATTTCGTGATACCACGTATTGCGATTGGAAGCAAATATTGTCACAAACCTAGTCAATCATTCATCCTTCCAAATATTCAATTGTCGTAATAAAAGTCATGATTAGATTAGTGCATAATATTTCGATTGTAATTGAAATTAGCGGAAACA
The DNA here is from genome assembly GCA_027744595.1 of Paronellides praefectus. Classification (NCBI taxonomy): domain Eukaryota; kingdom Metazoa; phylum Arthropoda; class Collembola; order Entomobryomorpha; family Paronellidae; genus Paronellides; species Paronellides praefectus. Next base: position 3,940 of record JAITYZ010000762.1, read on the forward strand.
CGTTCAAGCTTCTATTATCAAAACATCCTTTATACTACATGAGCTGCTATATCGTCATCATAATCATAGAATATCTACTAGTTTTTCTGCTTTTACAGCTCATTTCCCTGCTATTGGCGTACCTTATAGCTGCTACTACAACTACTACAGAAACTCAGAAAATTATATTACCTCAAAACATTTAAATTGAATTTATTTAACCAGAATCGTCATTCATCATGAATTCCTGGAAACTTGTCCCTGCTCTTCTTTGCATTGGATTGCTTCTGTTGAGTGTTTCCATCACGGAAACTAGTGCTTGTATGTGTCCACAGGTGCTTGCGCAAGTCTGCGGAAGTAATGGAAAAACATACGGAAACGAATGCGCTCTGAATTGTGACAAGGAAACCAATTCGAGTAAATACATCTCTAATTTTGCTAACTTTATAAACTTAAAGCATAATAAAGCATAATTTATCCAACTTTAAATTTGTTTTAAAATAGATTTGACTATAGCAAAGAAAGGGGCGTGTGAATAAGCTCGAGGATTTCAAAATGGACTATTGGACTAAACCCTTATTTTTTAGTTTTTAACAATTATTAATATTTCACACGAATTTGTTAAATAAAATACAATGCTATAAACATTTTAATTAAAGCACAAATAAAGATTGGAGAACAAAAAATTGGCAACCATTAAAGATGAATAACACAGCTAATTGTATTGTTACTTTAAAAAAAACTCATCATTAAATCATATTTCATTTGATCATCATCATCATAAATATAACTTATCTGTATATTTTTCTGTATTTCTCAATTTATCAAAGTTCGTATTTACTGTGTATTCAATACACATAAATATTTGCATAACACAAATGAACAGAACTGGTTATTGAGTAGTGACGCAAAACTTGCGTGACTTCACACAAAAACTCTTTTTACAGACTTACAGGTTTACTTATTTGGCCTCCATAGAATGACGACAAACATTTCAGTCTAAAAACGCTCTTGGATTTGTTTGTTTGCCATTTTTACTACTCTCTCTTTGTCGGTGTTAGCATTTTAGTGGAAGTATTTTTGATTTGAGCTCTATTTATCAAACTTAATCGCAATTTAAGTAGATTTAGGTAGATTTTACATAAAGGAACGTTTTTTTCGTTAAATTACATTTTTTACAAATTGAAATTTACCAGTGTTTTTTATCATCAACATGAGATCATCCTGGAAATGTTTTAGTTTGATGCTTGTACTCGTTGCAGTAATTTTGACTTGCAACGTTTCGGAATCGTTGGCTTGTAAATGTGCTGCCACTGTAAATTTAATTATTAATATAAACATAATGCTAAACAAATGTATTCAATAATGATCAAAAGTGCAAATTTTGACGTAAATTAACTTTTTTCTTTTATTTTAGGGTCCAAGCGTGTGCGGCTCTGATGGAAAAACGTATCAGAATGAGTGTGCACTGTTTTGTGCAAAGATCAACAAATTTTTTACAAATTGAAATTTACCAGTGTTTTTTATCATCAACATGAGATCATCCTGGAAATGTTTTAGTTTGATGCTTGTACTCGTTGCAGTAATTTTGACTTGCAACGTTCCGGAATCGTGGGCTTGTAAATGTGCAGCCACTGTAAATTTAATTATAATTTATAAATATAAACCTCTTGCTAAACAAATGTATTCAATAATGATCAAAAATGCAAATTTTGACGTAAATTAACTTTTTTCTTTTCTTTTATTTTAGGGTCCAAGCGTGTGCGGCTCTGATGGAAAAACGTATCAGAATGAGTGTGCACTGTTTTGTGCAAAGATCAACAATTCAAGTAAATTAAAAACAAACATATTACTGTTCTTCTGAAAAATAAACTTTCAAGCAGGTATACTGTTTATTTTAATCATTATATTTGTTTGAAGGTTTGAGTGATTTGACTGTGGCAAATAATGGAACATGCTGAGTTAATACAACTGTTTTTTTACTGGGAACTATGATCATCATGCCGTAATCAAGCAAAATAATATAATTCTTCTGTTTTCTGTTAAACATGTTCATGTTTAAATCATTTAAATTAAATGTCTTCAGCATGTTAATATTTTTTAACTTGTAATTTCAAGGATGTTATTACAGTAATTAAACTTTTTGACTTTTGGCATAACCTTGTTATCCTAATTGTCATTAATTTAATTAATGAGTATACCATCTCTAACAAAAGAAAAAAGACATAATGTCTACAGGTGCTAAATTTGTCATCAGTTTACATTTATACGTTCGAGCAGAGTCCGGCCATACAAGTATCTATTTATATGTATAGTAGACAGTATTTACACACGTATGCAATTGATTTAATCCAAAATTGGTATGTAGGTAATGTTTATATACAACTCGTACGTCATCATTTCGATCGCAACATAATAAATACAAAAAAAATCATAATAACAACTGGATGTCAAGTAAATATCTTTATACGAGTTATAAGAGTAATGTTCATTCATTATATCATCTTCATTGTTATTGTGCTAAAAAATAATGACTTTACACGTTTTTGAAGCTGTATAAGTTATGCATTAGTAATTCAGGAGACATGGTACAATAATATATCTGTACACACACCACTGGTTTGTTTTCCTGGGATCAATCTTGTATGCAAATTGGGAAAACCAGAATAACAATATATTAATATTACGTCAACTCATATTATATTCACCTTGCTCGTTAAAAGCTATATGCGTATTGAAACCTCTAGCAAATTGCTTCAACTTGTGAAATTACTGTCAGTAGCAGGGATGCTTGCAAAGTTGCATCTAGTCTGAAATTTGAACTGTCTCGGCTGAGCACTCGGAATCGGAATACGTTATTATTTTGTTTACTTTATTTTTGTTAGTCATTAATCTCTGTTGAGATTCAAAACTTCATCATGAAATCCTGCTCAGTTTTGAGTGCAGTATTTTTACTCGCAATAATTTTCTCATATAACCTTTCGGAAATCAGTGCATGTAGGTGTGCTTATTCAAATCAGACTGTTTGCGGGTCTGATGGAAACACATACTCAAGTGGCTGTCATCTCTTTTGTTCCAACATTTCAGGTCCTGAGCGAAAAAGTAAGTACATATATTTTTTTTAGTAAATAGATAAGAAAAGATATCATCACGAATTTATATTTGACATAATACCCCTTATTATTCTATTTTTAAGATGTGACGGTGGCCAAAGAAGGACGTTGTTAACGACGGTGCTTGTCTTGCCCTTGACCCTGAAGAAATAATCGGAAATAATGTCCCCTTTCATCATTAAAATTAAAGCAAATCTGGTTTGATTTTTTAAGCTCAATGTTTTTTATTAAGTTGATGACGTCAATTGTGAATTGGTATACCCAAAGCTCTGAAAAAACTAAATAAACTCGGCTCAATGTCAATAATAAACATGATTGCTAGTTGTTGCTTATTAATTTATACCTGAAGGTACAATATATACTTCGCATTGCAAAGTTCGCCAGCACCAATAATTTGGAATGAGAGTCTACGATATTTTTTTGATTTTTTTTTAAATGTATCGCAAGACAGGACAAAACCACTACTTTTGAATCCCCTTGGTAACATGTCCACATTGAAAGCAAATGAGGTTTTGTCGATAGCAACAATTGCCTTCAAAATCTCATCGACTTTTTACACTAGGACTCTTAGTCTGTAATCCATTATGGGTCACTGTTGCATATCGGCTTTTTAATTTCGTCAGGAGCCTTGAACCAAAAGTCATCAACTTTTAAGACCCCGACAAAAATAAGCAGTAGTGTAAAGAGCTGTGACAAAGAAAATCATTTACAGTAAAGGGTCAACAGAGAATGTCAAGCTGTGGCAAAACGCGCTACAGGCAAGTATGGGGCAGAAAATCACGGAAAAATAAAAGGTTTTCATGGATGACACCTTGAAACTTGAAACCTATCATCTATGTATTTATGGCAGTTCTTACAGGTCGCAGCTCTTCACGTTTTTGTCGCGGTTCTTTACAGTAAATGATTTTTTTGATTGGTAGATTTTTATAGAATTTATTGACGCCCTGTTAAATTTAAATGTCCAGATTCCACGCTTTCTATTGTTGGGCTATCTGATTATCAAATTCTGCTACATAACCTCACTTGCAAATAACCTAATGGAGGCATCATATCTGCGTTGAAAGATACAGATTTATTTATTCATGTCTGATGTAATCTAAAAGTAAAAACGTCAATTTTGTACTATGGAAAGTTGTTATGAATACACCTGACTAATTAAACAATCCAATTTTTTACATTAAACCAAAATGAATTTAATATAATTTAGTTGAATAAAATAGTTAATTTCGGAATAAGTTTATTTGAAATAATATTCAATTCGTAAAATTTACCAAAACCTCAAGAACAATGATTTCATCTAATTTAGTCTTGTTTGCTGTCCTCATTATCATTCCGTTGCCGTATCATATTGTCTTTTCATCGTCATCATCGTCACACGCCCACAATCACAGTCCGCACTCGCATCATCCAAACTTGACAGCAAAAAGATGCAGTGAGCGTTGTGCTTCACAGTAAAATTCCTTCTAAACACCAAATAATTTTTTTAAATTGTCTCAAGTGTAATGTTGTTATCAATAATCTATTTTCTAATAATTAAAGTCGGTCACACTGGCATGCGGAACCTTACAATCTGAACTGCAGTCTTTTCCCAGATTCCAGCAATTGTTTGGAATGTGTCCCTTGTAATAATTCCACATGCACTAGGAGTCATAATGTCACTGCTGCAAAACCTTCCACTGTTTATCATTGTCCAGCAGCTCCAAAGCTTGATCATAAGTGTATGGAAAGATGTGATGAAACGTAAGCTGTGACCATTTAAATGTACTTTTTATTAAAAATAATAAGTTTAATTTTCATTGGATATTTTACAAAGTTTTTATTTACAGTCGACCAAAAGGAGAAACTGTTCAATACCTGCTCAACTGTTCCAAGATATATGCCACTGATGAGCAGCAAATGAAAGAATGTCGAATGCACTGTGACAAGTGTCCGAATTGGGTATGCAATCAGACGTAAGTTTTTTTTAACATAATGCATTTTACTAGATTTAATTGATTTATTCGAAATTCCATTTTTAAACAAATGAAATGTAGCCAAACATATACTTTGATAGGAATGATCCCAATATATTTTACTGCCCTCATACCGAGTTAGAAGGCGAATGCAAAGATCGCTGTGATTCCAAGTATTTTTCCCTTAAAATAAAAAAAAATAATCATTTTGAAATTTAAAAATTCAGCTGTAACCACATTTTGTTTTTATTGAGCAGAAGATCATCAAAGGGGACTGCGTTTCAAATCAATATGTATGAAAGCTTACGACAGCGACAACGACAGAAAGACTTGTCAAGGTAATGGTTATAATCGAGTCCAACGTTTTAAACTCTTCGATGATTCCATCTTATCTTATCTTATCTTAGATGACTGCGTGCATTGTCCGAATTGGGTTTGTTCAAGAAACGATTCCAACATCTACAATTGTCCCATCGGCCCTCCTGGGGAAACGCCTGTCGAAACTAGCTGGTTTATTTTTTCCCTTGTCATGGGAATCCCGGGCATAATTTTCCTTATCGTTATGATTTGGATGTGCGTTTATTGTTCCAGACATGGAGGAACTGTGAACAGAGAGAATGTCCGACAACAGCATGGTTTGCAAGTACAGATTAACCAGGATCCCTATAATTTCATTGGGGTATTTAGTAATGAGCGAGCACTGGTCACTTTGCAGCCATCCAATACGACTTTAAATTCCAGTCGTGTGGATATTTCGCGCGGTGATAAGTTTGGTGATGACAAGTCAATTGATTGGGATGATGATCAGGTATCACTTGATCAAAATAAAATTGAACACAATCCTAATAAATCTAAAAATTGAAGAAGGACAAGTTTATAAAGGGTAGTACAAATGAAAGGTTGACAAATTTGCATATCATTTATAGACAAAGTGAAAAGGTTTATTGGCCAACTTTTAACATATTTAGATTCTACAGATTAAATACTACATAAAAAGTAGTGGTCACGATTTTTACACCCCTTTATATCTTATTATTTGAAACTTTTGAAAAGCACTATTCATGACAGCTTTTCATGAATTTTTAGCAACTTTTTAGCTGATTTTTTCCAAACTGCTGTACATCCACCAACACATTTAGGTGGTTTCGATCAATTGGAGTATTTTGCTTTGAATAAGGCCCAAAACACCTCAATTCCTCTAGCTTAAGAGACCTCAATAGAATTTTGTCCAAAATTGGCCCTTTTCTTTACCGAAAAAGAGTAACTGTTGACGCATAGTGCGCACTCGCCATGTCCGCCCGAGGGCCACTTCTTATAGTTTGTGATGCTTATCAATGGAGGGTAAAATTCTAGCCTTGGTACACTCCTTCAGGTACACGTCTTTATGAACAGTACCCTCACAAACATACTAGAAATTTACGAAGTTGTTTTTGATACACCAACCAACATCCAGTTTTTGCACGCTTCTCCTAGTCTTTGACGTAGTTTAGGGCACTTTGTTTTACGTAAGCTTTAATGCCCAACTTCTACTGTTTAATTTAAGCTATAGTCGTTAGGTGTAGTCCAAGGTTTATAGCAGCTACACAGACAGAAGTAGGCGGGTCCTTCTGGAAGAGGGTTGCAATTTTATTTTTTACATCTTTGGTCCCCACAGTAGGTAGGCGATCGCCACGTTTATGATATTCTGTCCTAATAGTAGCTAAATACCATAGAATCATTTGATATAAACTACCTCTGTGTATTTCTTCGGATTCGAAATTTTTAACGGTATTGACCTTTGGCTTTCCGACGAAATTTTCAGAGTATGAAATAACGCGTTTGTACAACGCATCTTGTTAATTTTTTCCCGATGTGGAATAAAAAGTTTTTCCAAATAAAAAGATGAAATAATATCATTTTGAATGTGCAGAATCTTAATCCGGCAACCTTTTTTAATAATCTTAGTTTTTTCCTTATATTATTTAATATGCAAATTTGTCAACCTTTCATTCGTACACCCTTTAGTAGTTTATTCATTCATAAAAAGTAAACACTCCTCATCTCATATACATATGTATTTTTGTTGGAACTTAACTTCATTTCATACACTATAATTTATGTACACACATTTATCATATCATGTTTGAAAAAAAAAGTTTCGTTCTTGCTGTATCTTGGGTACAAGTTGGATTTCATTTCTTGAACAATTTTTTATAAAAATCAAAAACAAAACTGATTTATGTGTTGAAGTATGACTCGTAGTCAATGCTCAACTCAGATATATGCTGCAAATTTTGGAATAACTTCTTCTCATTTTATTTCGCTGTGACTTTATCTCGAACTTGTTTCTCCATACACCATACAGAAAATATTAATTTCAGAGTCTTCAAGTTTTAATGGCTGAGTTCGGAAGGTGTTCCATGAGATGCAACAATAAGTAATTAAAATGGTATACCTATTTTATTTCAGTAAACTGCAATAATTGTAAAGTCAAACAATTTTATTGATTGAAAAATATATTTGGGAATCCCAACTTGGGATCTTTAATTTTCGGACGTTCTCTTAGTCGTCCGAATGGGACCAGAGAAGCTTTCACTTTAGATTGTCGTACGGAGTATGATGATGATTCGGAACAGGAATACTGCCGAGGAGACTGTGTATTTTGCAAGGCCAGTATTTGCAATCAAAAGTATTTCCATATAGCCCAAAACACTAGAAAATGACGAGTATTTATTTACGCTATGCAAACTTCCTGATTTGCCTGAATTTGCTATCATTTTTCTATCTTAAATATTTAGCCAGGATCCAAACGTTTATCACTGTCCCCTATTAAGACTGGGAGATAAGAATACTCGTGGGATTTACGGGAGCAGTGGTGACAATGATGAAAATGGCTTTCCAATAGTGGCCATAATTGGTATCGCAGTTGCTGCACTAATTGTACTTGCCTGTATTGGAGGTTGCGTTTATGCATATATTCGCATGAGCAGAGAAAGAAGAAATCGAATTGCGACAGGTCAGAATGAGGATGCAGACGTTCACCCCAGAGGATTTGAGGGTAGGGCTGACAGAGGGGATATGTCAATGGCACATGTTCAACAGTCACCAGCTAATTATTATTCACCATCACAGCAAGCATTAATTTCATCGTCAGTACAGTGGGGATGATGGTAGAAGTAGAACATTCAAAATGAGTGATTATAAAGTTTATTTCCCGTTTTCATATTTTCCGAGTTAAACTGCTAGTAATAAAAAATAAAGCTAGATCTAATGAAACTAACTGATTATTTTTTACAAATATTATTATTGATAAAAACATTTATCTTTCATTTTCTAAAAAAAAGAAAGAACTTTTTCCTTCCGTAAATACTATTCATACCTATACACAATTATATGACTCGCATTGCTGTTCTTGCCATCACGTTTCGTTTTGCCCCAGAAGTAGTCTCATCATGCATGCATGGGGCACAAGAAAGGAACGCGGATTCCACATTGCGCATTGCAGAATCGAACCTTTTTTTATAAGCGAGATTTGTATGCACGAGGAGTGAGGAGTAGTACAGACAAACGTTTATCATCATCACATATGAATTTCGTCGCCGAATTTACATGAACACAACTACAAACATTTCTTAAATATATTCCAATATACCATAACATTCTCTTTTCGTGTTATCTTTTGGAAGTTTACATTTTTTTTCAAATAGTCTTGTACCTTATTTTGGTCGTTGGTGAAAAGGTTTATTATGTGCACTGCATTTCTTTTTTTTGTTATTTTTCTGATCAAATCAAAGTTGAAAAGCTATTCTTGTTGAATGTGTCTTGAAGGAACGTTGCGGTTTGCTTGCGGTGCATTTATTGTTCTTAAAACTCAGCTGCTGGATTACAAAGGAGTTTAGTATAATTTTGCATTTTATAGTGGAATCGTGTTGAGAGCTTTCTGTGTTGGGGAATTTTTTACCAATTTTCCGTCGTCCGCGGATGTACGGAGGAAATTTTTCCTGAGCTATATAGGTACGTTGGGTGAAAAACCTACACTAACGGAAATATTTAGCTAATAAATTGATTTGCTGTATTTTAAAGGTTTTGAAGGTTGACATTTATTTATTAATTTTTAATAGTGAATCTTGATGTCAGGTTATGTGAGTGGAAGGGATACTAATGAACAAAGTATGGATCGGAACGAGAAACGCGGTGATGACAAAGGTGGGGGCTTGATTGTGGTAAAAGAACCAAGTGCGCCTTCGCCAACACTGAAAACTCCAATAGCATTTTTATATGAAATTTGTTCCAAAACTGGAGCTACTATTAGCATTCAGATTGAGGAGAAGAAATGTAGCGCGGGATCATTGTTTCAGTGTTCGTTGGAAGTGTTAAAAAAGAATGGGAGAAAGATTGAAGGTAAGAATTAACAAGTTCTAGAATGAAATTATGACTTCTTTTTAATTTTGTAATCACTTAATTTATTTTCATTTGTATTAATAATTGAGACATGTTATAATTTTGTTGTTGTATTAATTATTATTTTAAGGTATCGCGATCGCCAACAATAAACAAAACGCTAAACATGACGCTGCAAGGAAACTGCTTTTGCAACTGGACCCAGGTGTGGAGGAGATGTTGACTCCAAGAGTTAATTGGGAGTCTGATGTCCAAACTGTTACATTGCCACAAAACTCCAAGTTTGGAAAGAATGATCCGACACGAAAGGAAATTCCTCCCGTCGATAGGGAGAAAGGAGAAATAGATGATGAAGGAGACCTAGTTGTTATCACAAGTGCGGATGGAACAGTAACTGTGACTGTACCAAAAAGTCTTGTTTTTCAGCAGCAACCGGAAATCCTAACAAAGGTTGAAAAACCTGTAACTGATCCTGGGACTACAAAAATTTTCCCTTCTTTGGAACAAACGACGAAACTTCTGAGAGCCTGGGATGGACCGAAAATTCGCAAATTATGTGTAAGAAGCTCCTGCCTCCTGCAATACTTTTGAATTTTTTAAAATTTCAATTCATCAAATTATATTATTGGAAATTTATTCATGTCTTTATTTTATAGGCAATGTCCACAGCCGAAATATTAAGACTGACAAATTCTGTCAGGATCGTGCAAAAGATATCAGTGGAACATGGACTCTCTGTGTCTTTTATGATGGCTAGTAAAGACATTCACACTTGCATTTTGGAAGTTGCTTCACCACATGAATCGTCGTCAGATCAAAATAGTCCAAACGAGTTGTTTTATTTAACCCAGTCAGGATTTGGGGAAACTTCACAGGAAGCTCTTAGCAATGCTGCGCGGAACTATCTCGTAATGATCAGGGCCATTTTCGTTGGCAGCAATTAATAAAAAAAAACTCGTTTGGCATTTTTATTTGCTCTCAAGTATTTTAAGGTAATTTCCGGTTTTAAAATTAGAGAAAAATGTTTGTTTAAATAAAGTGCTACAGTTGACAGTTACATACTGCTAGTATCACACAATTAGGTAATTAGTAAGTTTTTAGTTTGCTGATAAGACTTAATAAAGTGAATATTCCATGATACGCCTGTCATTCTCATTCTTTATATTATGTGTAATTTAGATGAATTGTTATTTTGTTAATGTTTTGACGAATTATTTTATGATTTTTGTTGTGTTGGACTGGGAATTATAATGTTACAAGAAAGTACGGGATGAATAAATTACATTTTTACTAGAAATTTAAGTCGACAAGCAAACGCCAGGTTGTTTGCCCTGCTTCTCTATATGTTTTTATTATGGCATTACTAGGAGTATACCTTTGAGGCACACTAACCTTGTCCACTTTCGCTGTATGTGTGTGTAAGCAAAATCACGGTTGACTTTTGAAGATGTTCCAAAATAAACTAGAAAATTTTACTGGCCTACTGAAATACATCAAAATTAATCAATACGGGTGATGATAAACATGTTAAAATTGGGCATTAATTATTTTGATAGTAAAGTAAATTATTATTGTTCCATGTTTCGTGCTTAAATGGTGTCTTTTGTTGGGGACATTTTAATTTTTTACGACTAACCACTGGAAAATTTAATCATTGTACTCAATATTAAGAACTGAGACAGAGCTTTTGATATATGTGATATTTAAACTTGAGGTTGGGCAATGGCAGGTGATGTAGCCACAACAGGTGTGTTTGACGGATATACTGGTCCTTCAACTACCACTGCGGAGTAGTAGACTGGCGTTGAATCTGTTTGTAATTAAAAGGGCAGATTTAGTTTATATCAAATTAATCTTCTTGTTTTCTCATACGCACAGAATTTCAATTGATTTATGTATACTACATACATGTAGGGTACACGGCTGCTCTTATTCCAACCCCCGGTCCACGAGTCCGAGACGCGACACCTGCAATGACGCAGTATGTTATGCAGCCGACAATGCAACATAATAGTATCATTACACCAACCAGAATGAAAAATATCGTCAAGACCGTGTTTTGGCCGCTATTAAAGTCACTTGCGGTCATTTTCACGTAATAGAATATGCTTTTATAACAGAAAAATAAACATGATGTGGAATAAAGTATGCATACACGAATGGAATTACTTAAGAATTATTGTCCTTTAGTTATTGGAGTTTTTGCGCTTATTACCATTGCCATGAGGAAAAATTTTTCATGACATGACAATGCACCTACAATACAGGTAATGATCCAATAATATTGTATAAATTCTTTGCAACTTGTAGTAGATAGTCGCAGAAAGTGTGCCACAGGAAGCCGCCAAACTGGAAGTGTGCTTTTTCTCCAGCACAATCATTTATTCAACACTTTAAGACAATTTAATTTCGTGCCAGCCAGCATATATGTATCTTTGACAAAACTTTTTTAACAAAAAATAAAACAATTTAGTGATTTAATACTTTAGTATTTTGGGTTTTTTGTTTCGGTTGAAGTTGCAGATGCTGTCATACTCATAGAAGTAGTTTCTGGAGTAACTACGTAGTCTGGATGAGAGGGGTACGAGCCTCCTGGGGGTGAGGAAACGCCTCCTGGCTGTTGCGGATACGTCGCGTCTTGACCAGGAGCCCCAACTAAAATATTATCCGACCAACATGATAAGTTATCATTGATAACAAGCAAATGATATTATAAATTCAATCAAAAATTTCCAATAGTAAATAGTTGAATATTTCTGAGCTGAATCAAATTAATAGTCGGCTTAAGGCTTACGTGTATTAGTGGGGTACATGGGCATGCCGTTTCCCATTCCTTGGTACGTCATAGGTCCTCCTCCCATCATCATAGGCCCACCCATCATTGGCGGTCCATTTATACGGTTTGCAACGTTTACTATGACACAGTAACGTACGCAAGTGGCACAGATGCCGAGGAAAAGTATCACACCAAACGCAATGAAAAATATCGTTAAGGTGGAATCCCGGCTGCTATCAAAGTCACTTCTGCTCCTGGCTGAGTTTTCATGAAAATTTTTGACAGCTTCATCCCTTTCGGGCCAGCTACCGTCACCAACCCCCCTTTCGGTCATTTTTACGGAATATAATATTATGTTATGTTTTTATAGCAGGAAAATAAACATTTAGGTGTACACAAACGGTAATTACAAATGGATACAAATACAAATGAAGTAATTTTGGACATGATTAATGGAGTTTTGGGGTTATTTGTCATTGCCATGAGGAAAAAAGTCCGCAAAATCATGGTGAACATGAAGAAGATGAACACACGCAGCATGTGGTATTGCACAATTATGAATCATGATAAATAAATTGTATAATTTATAGTATAAATGCTTTATAGATAAACATTTCAAATAACTTCAAATATTTAACAGCAGTTCAATCATTATGAGCAAGTTATGTGAACTTCACATTGTGAAGTATGTTAGTGATAACAAATGGCTTAAAATGTAACGACTAAAAAATGCTTTTAGTATAATTTTCTTTTAGTTTATCTTATCCCAATTAAATACACAGTAGTTGAAACCGAGCCCTTTCCTCCTCCTTCCTGTTTTATGTTGATAAATTTGTTGACAGTTTCATAAACTCTCTTGCGACAAATTCTCAAAGCTGCTCATATTGATCTGAACGTTGCGTCTCTCCATGTCCCAACACTACTGAATTCTCATCTGCAATATTAAAAGACGTTTAAAATAATAACAAGTCTTGGCAATTTTAATTACCTTTTGAAGCATACTTTCTGAATTGGATATTATCTCCACTCCGAGCATAACTGCTGCACCTCCACTTTGTGGTGGTTCCCTACGAGGTCGTAATACACAGTAAAGCGCTACACATCCACAGAAGAAACAAACAAGTGTGCCAACAACACTGGCGATAATAACCAAAGTAAAGGAACCTTCGTATTCTGTTTCCGTCTCTGACATGCTGTCTCACATGATGATGCGCGCGCCTTGATTAATTAATGCTTTTGTCGCAGTATATGGGTCCATCCATCCATTATGACAATAACATTTATTCCAATTTTTGAATTGACCCAATCATCAAATCATAAAATTCCCATATTGATTTAATTAAAAGCATACTAAATCGTATTTAATTTCGCTTTGATAATAATGCGTAAACACGTTATATAAATATATGTTTGTTTAGGTAAGAAACACCTGCTAAATTATTTGAAGGTGAAAACTATTGAAAATACGAAAAAATACGATGGAGATGAACCTGAAAGACAATGTTTTTATATTTAGTTTTATAAATTTGGATGCATCATTTGAGTCAAATGCAATTTATTTCATATATGTATGCGTTTTTGTCGTAAATATTTTTATCCTTTTTACTTTCTTGCATTACTTTTACTTAATTACATGCAAATAAAGCAAATATATTCGTTACAAATTAACTTAGTATCAACTACCTACATCATTAAGTTACAACTATACAATCAAGTTTTGCGTACTAATATGTAATTGCCTATTTGGCGTCCTTTATTTTTCGATTAAATAATATGATTGCAAGCAGTCGCACACTTTGAAAACACCTCAAATTAAAATAATTGAGATTGAAAAGCAAAGTATTCAGGAAAATATTCTTTGTGCCTGAGAGTCCCTTCCCGATAATGAGGTTTCTCCATCTCTTCCAACTTGAGGAGTCATGGGCTGTTGCTGAACCATAACAGGTGTTCCATATGCGACATCTTTAAAATAAAGCAATCCGAATTTTCAACAACTAACAAAAACAATTGGTGGACTTTTAAATAATCTCTTACGTAAGAAGTAAACTTACTGGTAGCCATCATCGGCTGAACCGCGCCACCACCCACGCCATAATATGTACGTCCTTGGCTTCCCTTGACAATACAGTAAATAATGCAGCAGACAATACCCCAATATACAATGTTACCTGCTACAAATAGAGCGATTATTAGCCCAAAACCGGCCGCGAAAGTTCCATCCGGCCCTCCCATGATTGAATGTCCAAGTTTATCAAAATATGCGTGCTTGTGAAGTTATAAAATGAATATATTTTGCCATTTATTTTGTTTGGGTAAAAAGCAGAAAATTAAAACAAAAAAATGTTCTGAAAAAATAATCACTTTAAAAGGCCTTTCTAGGAGGAACGATGGAAATGACGCTATATTCACACCTTCTTCTGGTAGAACTTATTTTTTATTTAGGAGATATTTTATTAGTAGACTTATACTCAAGTCCTCACATCAGCAGCAGCATCACATAAAATTAATAATATTTCAAAATATTTCATTCCAATATTCAATAATACGTACTGTTATAAATATTATAATGTTTTATTTTGCAAAATAGCGGGCACCAGAAGAAGCCAAAAGGGAAGGTGAAAATGAAGGCAACTACAGAACCAAAGGTACCCAGGACTTCGGCGAGTGAACAGCCTTGTTCCTCATCAAGTTTTGCAGAGGTAGCTAGAAAGTAGTTGACAAACTTGGTAAAACAAAAATTATGACCACATTTACGGGTAATGGTTCTCTTGCTGCAGTGAACACGTCTAACCTACTGTTGCAGCTTTTGAAGATGTCGGGCGGAGCATGGATTGGGAATTGGTTGCGGACTGTGGAATATTAACAGTGGCAGAGGTGAACTGCACAGGAGGCCCGTGTGACATTCCTTTTGACACCATTTTTTTCTGTGCTTTAATGGAATATTTATTTATTCGATTGAAACCAAATTATTGAATGGGGAGTGTCGATGAATCAAAAGATTTTTAAAACTTGAAATTACATTTACACGATAAAAATAACATGATCGATAAATTTTAGATTTCTACGGAAAATGTGGTAATGTTGGTAACAATCAAATTCAAAATGAAATTTATTTCCACAAAATTTATTCATTTCCAATTTATTCATTTATTTGAGATAGTAAAAACCATTGACCTTAATAAAAAGTATCTTTTCCAAAAAGGGAAAAATTATCGACATTTGACAAAGCATAGCAAGTACCTCTCTATTGTAGTCGAAATTATCAAATGCCAATTATATTATAATCACAATGGATGACAGCAGGGTTAAACAAAGATCGTCAACCGTAATAATTATGGAGTCTCCAAAAGGAAGAGGCTTGCTGTCCCAATCTGTGCGCTCATCTCACCTGAGCTCTCCTTTCTATCCAATAGGTGGACTGCATCGACGAAGCACCCTGGAGAACACCATGTCACCACTGCTGTACTATCATCAAAGATGTCAACAGGGTGTCGAATACAACAACCCCTACAACTCCACAGGAAAAAGTCCATGGAAGATAGATGCAAAGACACGGCAAATTAGTCAGCGACTTCATCAACAGCACCAGCAACGGAAAAACTATAAAAAATTATTTCCAGCTCCATCAACCTCTCAAGCTATTCTGACTCTTTTAAAGTTGAAGTGGAACTATACACTGGCCACCAGTACGAGAGGGATCAAATGGTTAAGAAAGTTGGTGACCTCAGATATTAGGAACTTGGGTGCAAGTTTAGTACAGAGGGCTCGAAGCCTTTGGAC
>JAITYZ010000763.1:0-13519 GCA_027744595.1 Paronellides praefectus
GAAATATTCGCGAATTGTTAATCAAAGTTCATTATAATGGCAGCATATAACATTTAAACAGTTGCTTTGCTACTTAGTTACCCCGTTTAAACGGTTTATTTTATATGTTTCTATCTCTCCCCTTCTGTTTACTCTACCTACCTGTCAATGACAAGCGCCGCTTGTTGCCATTCCAATTTGAGAATGTCCTTCCTTTCCTGATCATCCATTCTGTCCTCGTTCTTTTCTAGCGTGTCATTTATCCTATACAGTAGCAATAGCAGCTGCCTCTGCCACGATGGCAAGTCACTGCTCACACCACCACCAATGGAGGAGCCAGCACGACCCCTACTAGTCCCTCCGCTCTCACTGAGTCGAGCTCCGATCATGTTCTCTGTCGGTCCGCGAAGCAAATCATCTCCCAAATCAAAGGCCGACCTGTGGTGATGATGGGTCGCCTTGAAGTCGATGAAAGTGTCGTCCATGGCGAAGCCTGCTTGGTGATGATGGATACTGCGATGATGATGACTACTGTGAAGGAACGAGTTTCCTGTAGCTGAACCGCCCAACGTGGACAGGGGGATGGTGAGGTCGTTTGAGGGAACTCCTCGCACTCGCATCACAGGACGGAACCTTTCATCATCATCATCAAAAGGAATATTATCAGACGAGGAGGAATTAGCGCGTTTGGGCACTTCCAGGCATAAAGACTCGAGATTTCCACCCTCTGGAGTGGGTCTTTAAGTACACAAATGCACGACAGGGGGTTGTTGAAAGTGGCAACAAGATACAGACAGCGTTCCAAGAAGAGCACACACGCAAAGGAAGCAGCATACATAAAGCCAAAGACAAAGAAAAGGTAACACGTAAAGCATACATTTTGCGCACAAAAATGTTTCAAGTAAAAAATAAGAGATATATATCATTAAAAAGCCTACATAGACATTTTCCGAAAAAAAAGTTATCCCAAAAAATGCATTTTTGTTACCTTGAATCGCATGTATGGTTGCTCCTTGCCTTGTCCCTCCACGACGTAGAGTTTAGGAGGGACTGATGGGCATCACAGTGACAATACGACATGTTTGACGTTGCTGGCATGTCTGGATACATAATGCGCCATGTATCACCCTTTGCAAAAGTAATATTAGCATGTACAGATTTGTTCAAACACTGTTTTGATACACTTTTCATATTTTTAATTTGATTTTAAGGTCATTGCATAATGTACTTACTACAGGAAGTCTCCTTCCCAGCATGGATGGCTTGGAAGCGGTACAACCTCGTCTCCCTCCAGGACATTGTTTATCTGACTGTGTCCTCTCTCCAGACGCCTTAAAGAGATATGCTCTTTTCGGCATCTCGAGCTTGAGAAGTAAGAACTTAGCAAGATAGTCAAAAATAAATCGGCGCATGTATGTGGGCAGCTCCCTACCTCGCATCCCGCGGTGATGAATGTTCAAAGTGACGACCGACAAACCAGTAGCAAAACTTACTAGAGAAATTGTCACGCCATAATACAGCCCTAACAAGGAGAAAAGTAGGTAAGAAACAAGATAAAGTTTTGCATTGTTATTATTACGCTTTATGACTTATTATATGTAATTCAAATAATATCACAAAATGTCCACCCTTTTCCATCCTTCCTTCCTAAACAACTTTCCTTTTCAAGAGTTCATTATTATTATTACTCTCAGGAGCAGAGATGGGAAGGATGTGAGCTCCACAAAAGTGGGGTACAAGTATAATAAGGGGAAGGGAAATTGTTTACTATGTCGTCGCCATAAATTCCTGCAGTTGCAAAAACTGGTCTGTGTTGAGTGTACTTCAATATATCATTATTATAATCTTTTTATTGTTGTCATTATGCATGCATGCATGCATTTACCCATTATTAAAGCAAGCTCACTATTAAACACACAAAAACAACACCCCACAGCAAAGCACAAAAAAAGAAGGTTTATCTCTCACAGCTTATCGCCAAATATCTCAAACATTCTCGAGAGAGGTACAAAAGGAAAGCAACTTGCTGCTCAATGAAAGTTTATAACATTTCCTGTATCCGCTTGCTTGCATGCTTTCTCTTTTCTATATAATACCCAGTATGTGTGTGTATATGGCACAATGAAATACTCTTTGTCTGCTGCAAGTGTACATATACTTGACTTATACGCTTGTGACGCATTCTGTACTTTGTAATTCCGATAACATTCCAAGTGGGCATAATTTAACCAAGGAATAATAATATGGATAAATGTGAACCATGGGAACCACAAAAGGTTATCAACTATACCTATGCCATAGGTATATATATATATATACTACAAACGAATAAATTATTATGAATGTATCTACCTTTCGGCTGAATATACAAAACAATGTGCAATCTGGTAGTCGGATCTTTTCAAAAGATTCTTTTGATATTATCTTTGTTTTGCTTGCTTTATTAAGGTGCGTTTCTAGTTTAATGCGCTTATTGTGGTTATTGTGAATGAAATGGGGTATGAAAAAAAACGAAATGCATTAAAGCGATAAACAAAACATAACTAGAGATAATGAGACCTATTTGTAGTTATAATACAAAACTTTGGAATTGTCTATTATAGAAGAGTAGAAAAGTTTTGATTTGACTGCCTTTCACACTATGGTTAGTGTTTTGCAACGTATCAGGGGATTGCACTTTGTAACAAAGATACACACTCATTAGTTACACCTGTACGTAATAGACACACCACATGGGACTCATAAATGTCTTGTACCAACAAACTTTGGTCTCTTCAATTTCGATAAAGGCGACAAAATGCACTTTCATTATAATGACACTTTATTAATGAAACTATATTGCAAATGAATGTAATTTATATTATTTTCGCTTACCGATCAAGAGGCAATAACATGGAACAGAAAAGGCACACAAAAAGGTTATTAGTATCAAATGAACTGTTCCCTTTTTTCCAAATTCTGTTAAAGAAAGTGAAAAGCCTGTAGGGAAAAGTAATTCTGTTAAATCCGCTCCTTGTGGGAGCTTTTTCATGCGTCAGTAGTCAAGTGTGTGTGTGGCTCCTTTGAAATGCTAATATTTTCGTACCCAACCCAAAAACTCCTTTTTTTGCCATGAACTTTCACAATATGAAATGACAGAGTGTGACATTTTAACTATGTTCCTATTTCACTCTCTCTTTTTTTATCATCACGTGTCACTGGCGTATCTACTCCATTTCCCTATTTATGCATGAGCATTCTGATCGAAATGTTTTATTATTTATGCTTTGTACCTCACATATAATCTAAACTGTGTGTGAGGTGAAGGTGAATGAACAGGGGAAAATTCTGTCAGATGTCATATATATTTTGCTTTCACTCTATGGCTTTTGTACGCACTCACAGTACACCCTCATATCATACCAAAATATCTTAACCTCGACCAGAATGTCACTTGCAAAACATTTTTTCCTTTGTGCTCTTCTTTTGTAGAAAAATATGACACAAATGCACTTTCGGTTTGTACAAATTCGCCTTTTATTACAATTTTGTCAAACACGTACAAACGGGAATAGCGAAATCAGATACTTTCTAAAATGTGTAGAGTTTATCAAATAATGAAAAAACGCTAAACTTTTTCAAGTTCATTTGGTAACAAGTAGACATTATCCACTTGGGTGCTACAAAATAGTATTTGAAATACTTTCGTAAATAAATTTTGTTTTTAATCATATTTTGTTAACCAAATGTGTTTCTGATCTTTTGTTACCTACGTGCCTTGAACATTATTTTTACTGTACACCCAAGGCACAATATATAAAATACCTATTATATATGCATAGTATATGTGGGATGATGATCAAATGATTCCGCTCCAATTTGCTCTTTGGTACACTAATTAATATGCATAGTGTGTAAAATTTGGTTTCAAGTCAGGTTAAAATTTGGCCTGCTTGTTAGTTATTCCTTGCGTGCTTGTTCAACTTTCTTGATACGATGATGATGGTAATGGCTGTATGATAATCTTTTGTCACCAGGGTGTATCAGCCATCATCACCAGTCATCACGATTTTCAGCGAGAATACAAAAAGAAAGCATATAGGCATAGGGTCGCGATGAGACGTGTGACACGTGATGTGAAATAAAATTGAAAAGTTATCAAGAGTGTCAACGAGATGAATGACAATAAGTGAAGACACAAGGGATTTTGAGCTCGTTACCTGGAATCCGTCGTACGTCCAACTAGCAAATTTCATGGTGCAGTTTTGCTCATCAAAGGGAAAATATTCGACGTTAATTTGGCAGCTGCTCTTGAAAATAGGCGGTGCTCAACCAAGTTAAATTCCCCTCAGAGTTGACAATCACGTTGGTACTCAAAATGGCCAGGTTGTACTGACTGTCCGCACTGAAAATCAAAATAAAATACATGAAACGCAAATCGTTCATTTGCTTACCTACCACCTATCAACATATAACCAATTTATGTGTCTGCAGCTGCACACATAGTAATTCTTGTAATTATAATCTTTGTGTCTGTCAAACATTTCATAATGTACCGGTTTGGCTGTATTGCAGAGAGAAAAGCCCCGATTCTATTTCACTTTTTTCTCTGTCTTTTCCCATCTTTGCTTGCCTTATACTCAAATCGGAATGACGATTCCCTCGAGAGTCACTCTTCAAATTCACTTGTCACAAGTCGAACAAAATGTCCTCAAGACAAGTCGTGTTTTTCTTTTTGCCCAACAATTCACTCTTCAGCTCAGATAGAATGAGTAATTATAATCTTTGTGTCTGTCATACATTTCATAATGTACCGGTTTGGCTGTATTGCAGAGAGAAAAGCCCCGATTCTATTTCACTTTTTTCTCCGTCTTTTCCCATCTTTGCTTGCCTTATACTCAAATCGGAATCACGATTCCCTGGAGAGTCACTCTTCAAATTCACTTGTTACAAGTCGAACAAAATGTCCTCAAGACAAGTCGTGTTTTTCTTTTTGCCCAACAATTCACTCTTCAGCTCAGATAGAATGTAACAGAGAGAGAGAGAGAGAGAGAGAGAGAGAAAAAGGCTCACTCTCAAGTCAACTTTTACCTTTTTGTTCCGTTCACTCTAAGCGGAAAACAGAGCATCCAAATCCCTTCCTTTCTTCCGTCTGTCTTTACTTTTGTTTTGTATTCGTTCTCCTTTTGTTTCAACAGAGAGAGAGAGAGAGAAAAGCCAAAAAGGCTCACTCTCAAGTCAACTTTTACCTTTTTGTTCCGTTCACTCTAAGCGGAAAACAGAGCATCCAAATCCCTTCCTTTCTTCCGTCTGTCTTTACTTTTGTTTTGTATTCGTTATCCTTTTGTTTCAATATTTTAGAACTGTACATAATTGACGTCGTACGAAACATACATAAAATAAACGAAAACCCCGCAGTTATGTAGGTAAAATATAAATACAACACAGAAAGCATTGATCAGTGAATGGCCCCTTTGTTGCCTCATGAAAATGATATTATGACCCTTTTCATTTTTATTCAAGGGGAAGTGGTAGTTTGTTGGACTGAAGAGAAAGAAAGGAAGGAGGGAGAGAAATCAGAGCAGAAAATAAGTTTCCTTGCTTTGTCCTCATTCAACTTTCTTCTCTACTTTCCATAATTTTTTCTTTAGTGATAGCATGAGCTGCTGTCATTACATCCCTTTTTTCATCTTGCAGCAGCTATATCTTTCTGTGCACCATGTGACGGGAATGATTTTAATGACAAGTTTTTCCCCAAAAGAGCCGCAATGCAACAACTCACAAAAATACATTTTACTACTTTCCCTTTCCGATGCAATTGTATAAAAGCAAGTAGATAGTCCCCATCAAGGTGTCATCCACAAAAATTATTATACTTGAGTGGGGTAATACGTACAACATGCGTTTCTATATGCAACCACTGCACATAGGAAACCGAATAATATATAATAATAACCAATTGCGCGACGAAGGGTTTCAACCAGTTTTATTGTGAGAATTTGATACAATAAAAAGTTTTAAGTGCATTTTCCTTAACATGATCGCTTTCCTTTTCAATGTGAATTGGTGGTGAGCAAAAAGAGCCTGTCACAACAACAGAGAGAGAGAGAGAGAGAACGAGAGACTTGTTAAACTAGTGCTTTGTTAAACTAGCGCTTTGTTAAACTGTTTGAAAACCTAGTACATTCTAACGTTGAAAAACTAAAAAAAAGTTATGCCACTACGGATACGGAAGGATCCCAAAATTATTCATATGCAAAGCATGAAAAGTCAGAAGCATTAAGAAAGTCATAAAAAAGTGAGTCGTGGAAAATTATGCGAATTGTTATAACATATATTCCACCGTCAACAATTACGAGCATTTCAAGGTTTTATTATTTACAGTACAATGTGGAAATGATTATTGCGGCAAGTACGAATAAGCAGCGCAGCGTTATATATATTCTATTGCCCCACTTCCGGCGGCTGTTGGACCGTCTCATTTTTTATGTCACAATTCACCGTATTTGCCTATCTGTCTGAGTTTTTTCCCCATCCAGTTAAATTGTGATACGTAGTCACTGTAAACAAACTTATATTTTTCGGATAGTCATAGTCATATTTTATGTACATTTACTTATCAAACTTGAGCAAAGTTTTTCTCCCATCCAGTTAAATTGTGATACGTAGTCACTGTAAACAAACTTATATTTTTCGGATAGTCATAGTCATATTTTATGTACATTTACTTATCAAACTTGAGCAAAAGTTCCGACAAAAGTAAAAAAGGTTTCGAAATAACAGCCAAACGAATCACCCCAAGTGTGGTGCTATATATTGGCAATACAAAATTGCATAAAAGCACAAAAACTTTTTCATTACAACAATAAACGTAAGAATCAATTAAAATAAACTAAAGTAATTAAGAAATTTATTCTCTTTCCAAGTTTTGCTCCGTTATTCTTTGAAATTCTAAACCTGCTATGTATATAGGTATGCACAAAATGGTGTCATTCACCAAACAGACATATGAAACATAATTTCACTTTTTATTTTCAAGAAAAGCAAGTACGCATGCGTGCTCAGTTTCTTAATTTATAACAAAAGAAACTGGGTGGGTTTTTACAATACCTGTCTCCTGATTACCTGATTTACGACCTTTCAACTTTCAAGTTTTTTGTTCTTTTCTTTATAGCTCGAATTTCAAACCATTCCCGCTTTCCACTTTGTCTCGTGAAACAAAGACAAACAACTCGTGAAGGTTTTCCTTGCCCTGCAACGCAATGCTTTCCTAATTTTCTCAATACAAAGTTTGTAATGAAATTAACAAAGTTGCATTCACGACACATGGAAAGCAGCTGCTGCTGCTTTTATTTGTTTTATTTAGGAGCTGGAGCTATAATGGAAGACATCATACTCGTTCATTTGAGTGCTTCGTAGTTAGTGAAAAGGATATGTTTGCCGTCAGCTTTAACTGACTGGGTGGTGGCGGATGTGGGATATCCGAAGGGTTATTTCAAACATGTTTACTACACCTACTCATATATTACTTGTACACACACCTATTTATTTCTTTATCTCGTCGATTGACATCTATAATATCGTGTTAATACATCTTCAGCAGCCAACAAAACCCACTTATCTCCTTTCATTTTACGCGCATTTTGTTTCTTTTTTCCCATTGTTCTCGCATTTTATTATTTTTTTTTGTTCTTTATGTTCTATCTATTTTAGCGACCGCAAGTCATTATGTCTCTATGTTAAAAAGGAGAATAGAAAACAAGTAAAAAGCTTTCTTCCATAAATCCTTTTTGTTCCTAATGTGCTTCAGGTCATCAACAATGAACGGAAATGAAAGAATGACAAAAGGGAGAAAAGGGCTTTTAAAAGTGGGAAAGTGCTCGCCTGTCGCGTTTTTCCAAGTCTTTTTCTCTTTGTCTCTTTTTTGCTTGTTCACAAAATTTATGATGATGTAGGCACCAGACACCCAACACACTAGCTAGTATGTAATAAATCTTAATCCAATTAAATATTCCATTTTGTATATTTTAAGAGAAAGGAGACAACAGCAATATACGCACGGGGAGGACCAATAAAATGGAAGCGAGTGAAAACATGTGTAGACTTTCAAGAAACTGTAAAATGGTGTGAGCGTGTGTGTGTGACAGTGACAGGCGGCATAGGACATCATCTTTTTCTCGCTACACACTTTCTCTTAATTAATTTTTGCTAATTTAATACAATTTTAAACAATTCGATGCAGACATATTTTCTACGGAATTTTAAGAGGACATGTGTGCTGCTTCTCTTTTTCTCATCATGGATAACGATAACTATAACTTACTTATTATACAATATCACATCTGATTTCCACACTTTCTCCGCTGGGATGCGAATCTGCTTGATGCCTCCATAGTCGGCGGGATTCCACTTTAGACCGTCATCTATCCATTGCTGCCGAAAAATAAAAGAAAAATCCATTTAAATGGTATTGCATTTTTTCATTAAGCGCCCCAACGTTAAATTCATACAACAACCTTGAAATCTATTCATGTCGAATCCCTGCGTCGAGTGTGCTACATGGTGATCACGTGGCAATCACTTTCATTGCCATGATACTAAAGGATGATTTCGGGTAAACAAGGGAAAATATTCAAAATATATGTAGCAAGTATAACAACAAATAATATGGTCAAAAGAGGATTAACGGATCGTGACTATTAACAAAGAGTCTGCTTTCAATTCTCATGAGAAGAGTACATAGAGCGAGAACACAGAGTATGGGTATGTCTCGTCACGTCCAATTGTCAATTATGAACCAAATTTTATGGAATATATTATTAGATGCATATCTGTTGGCACTACAATTCTGAATACCTCAAGGTCTTGAGCATTGTTAGAGTGGAATATACAATGAGTTAAAAGCAATTTTTGTTCGCTGATGATCAGATTGGATGCTAGAGTGTTTTGATGATGAAATTTGCAATGCACTTTCTCCCACAAAGTGAGGAAGAAAAAAACACACGCAACACGCAACGTGTGTCACTAATCAATCATGATAGGTATAGTTGGTCCTTGAAAGCGGAATACCAACAACACCATATCAGCTACCGAGAAATGTTATTCTCGTTATTATTACTTTCATAACGCTTGTCATTAAGCTGAAAGCTAAAATGTTCTGCAGAGCAGATCCTCCAATAAGTAACCTGTCATTTCCATTTTGTTTACTTTTACACTGTTCATATAGGTAAGCATGTCGCTTTTATATTAATTAAAATTCGTGAATTTATTGAGTGAAACCAAGATACCAAGAAACGTGACTTATCATCTGTTTACTTTCCCTCACTCCGAGTCTTTTCTTGAAGGAAGAAAACAAATTTGTTCACAAGATTATACCACGTAAGGGTTAAGTGTTCTCTGACTTTATTGAATTTTCATAACGCACATGTTTTTGGTGAAGATATAAATATGAAATTTGATTTCATTTGAATATGAAATGCTGGGTTAGATGAAATCCGCTCATTCAAAACGTATTATTGCGTTGTGATCTGTGATAACTCTAATTGTCAATTTGGTTTTGTGAGGACATTGCTACTGCTCATCATCACATCATTATCATCAGCCCTCTATAGATATCTCATTATCCCGCAAAAAGCAAACAAGCTTTTTTGGTGAGAAAAATAGGATACACGAGGAAAACATTTTGTCCAATCAAAGAAATTTACATAAAAAGTCTCTAGCATACCTATGCATAAAAGGAGGATTCAGCGTTTAATCCGCTCAGCGTTGGTCTCACAGGATGTCATTTCAGACATGTGACACTCGTCATCACTCGTTTTATCCGTGTTTCCTTTTCATGATGTACGAGTTGACTATTCATCGTCAAATTCAAAGGATTTATCATGCATTCACATATCCTCAATTCGAGTCATGCTCATTTACGTAATTAAAGAAATATTTATTTTTTAAAGCAGAGCAGAGGTATTTCCATGTATCTCGGAGCAGATGTCGTCTCAATGCCAGAGTAAATTCAATGCAAAATAACGTTTCTGGGAGAGTTATGCGTTCGTTAGTTGGTTCTGCGAATTGACTCATTTAAAAAAATATATGTATACAATACATAGCTTCTGCAGGCATGCCTATTGCACACGTGCTGTTTCTTTTTTTCATATTACTTGATTTTTTTAATGCAAAAATAGTTTATTTTTTGCCAATAATAACCTTCGGGTCTTCTCTAAACTATTCGTTGTATTAGGAAAGAAATGGTATACAAACCAAATACATATTACTCAAGAAGACGAGGATCATTTAATATAATCCTGAAAACAGAAGCTTGAAGAAATACTCTATCCAAGTTAATAATTGAAAGGATATGTGGGGTAATTTAAAACAGAATTGTGCCTTTCTGTACTTTTACGGTGGGCTTTTTTTACGATTTATTATCTTTTCCCCTTTTGCATCCCCTGCTAAAAAAATGCTACAGTGACTACCGACCTAATAACCATTTGTACGAAGGAATACCTATATAATCTTTTGTTTGTGAACCCACCTCAAAGGCAATATGTACTACCTAAACAATTACTCTACGAAATTTACAAATTGCCATTTTCTATCCCTCGAAATGACTGTAGAGTGTGTTATTGTATTACAGTTAGTCGGACCGAATTGGCCACAAGGGATTGTGCCATATCCACATCACATGCGTCTAATCTTTCGGATCCCCACTCAAGTCATCAAGAAATGAAATAAGGTGATGAGAAGTGAGAATCGGATATGGGTGAGTTGTATAAAGACGAAGCTGAGTGTTCTGCTGTTGCACACCCCATTTCCGTTCCTGATAATCAATGATCAGAAACTGATGACAAAATTGTTTCTATAGAAGAGGGTTTTTTGCAGGTTCCCATTTCATTCAGACAAATAAATGAAGATGTTCTGATACAATCCTTTTTAGTGGCAAGTGGTCAAGATATATAGATTATTGCTATTTGAGAACCGCAAAAGCCAATTCAATTCGCGAACACTACTGCCATAGTTATTTGCTCTACTGCACTGCCCCGAAGCGTGATTCATTTGAGAAGGAAAAATAATGTTGCTACACTTGTGCATGGACGAGTCTAATGAAAAATTCATGGGGTGAAAGGGAATCCAATGTGTGTATGTGGGAGGCACTCTGCAAAGACCTGCACAATATATTTCAGAGAAAGTAGAACTCATATCCCATCGCATTGCTTTATGCATTTTGATTAGAGCTGGAATCCAACTCACGCAGCAGTTGGATTCACAAAGCGTTGTTCATAGTTTACTTATAGCTACCTATTGACTATTACATTCAATTGTATTCGTCGAGATGAGAAAAAAATGAAAGCAACTGTGTAAATATGTACAAGGATTGGTCTTGTCGGTTTCCAGGGACCCCGATATAAATTGCAAGATTCTTCCAATCAAAGTGTCATATGGGTGCATTTTATAGTGGAGAATTTTCGTATTATCACCACATCAATAATTGAAAGAATGTCTTTCATTGCTGTCATGATGACATAATCACCCTCAGGATTATTTCGAAGAAAACCAATTTATTGCTTTTTTTGCAGCTGCAATTGTTTACCACTCTTTCTCAAAAAAAAATAAATGCTCCCAAAATATGAGTGTAAAGACAACGTAATAAGTGTAAAGCGTGTAAAGTATGGACCATCAGTGTCAAGAGTTCCCCAATAATGAAATTTACCATTGCAAAATATTTTTTTCCCACACTCCCCTCCACTCGATCATTCAAGTTATGAAAGCATATTCACAGATTTGCAATTTTAAAAGTTGTAAATTTGGGATATTAAGCTATTTTGGGAACATTTGAATAATTTATGCAGAGAGAAATAAAAAATGGCAGAGNATAATTTATGCAGAGAGAAATAAAAAATGGCAGAGAAATGCACATTATGCTTTCTCCTTTGTCATTGTGAACTTATATAATTCAAGAAAGATGAAGAAAAATGCCAGGATGTTGCATAAATATGTCATGATGATGAGATGCAAATGTCGCTTTATTACATGCCTTACTCTGGTTGTTTTACAAACAAACATGCATAAAAGGTCCCTGTACACACATTAGTCATGCTCTTTTTCCCCATTTCAAAGACAAAATCCTCATTCATGACTTTCACATTACAACATGAGTGTGCTAAGCGCAGGGATTTACTTTTTAACCAAAGTTAAAGACAACAGGAAGGAAAACATATAAGTACCTACAAGAAAGTTTGAGCCTTCTTGTGTGTGTACCTTCCTTCTTATCCTTTTCCCATACAAACACACTGCTCTTGTCTAAATTCCATTTTAATCACCATCATTCACTCAGGTTCCATTTACAAAACTTCTTAAAGCTAGTTTGGTGGTGATATCCAGGATTGGTGACAAATGAGCGGGATCATTAAATTGGACAAGTGACATGGCATGATACAAATAGAAACTCTGTTTGGATGAGTGATCACTAGTGTTCCTGCCACCATCATTTTTCTCTGAAAAAAGTAGGTATCATCAAAAGCCAATAACTTGGTGACACCTACAGCGTCGTCTTGATAATCACCGCAGGACGAGTTTTTTTTAGCAACCGTTATACTACCTCTCAGGCAAAACGCAAACATCTTTATACACACAACTCGACAAAGCAGGGGAGTACTATCCCACGTCACGTTATGTTCTTGTCCAAGGTGATGTGTGTGAAAAAGTAGAAGATGCTTTCACAGAGCTAATACGTATAGAAAATCTCCTACTGCTTTGCTCCAGGAGAGATGTCAGTAAAACTAAAACTGCTATCGTCTTTACTCCCTCCTCCTTATCGTCAGCAATGTAATGTCTTGATGTAAAAGACTTCCCATAATTCACGTTTAGCAGAGTGTGGGACGCTGTATTATCTTGTCGCTCTGCTTTCGGTTACAAACAACAATAAAGCAAGCAAGCTATTATCCAACAATAAATTTTTAGCATGTGTCAGCGACACTGTTCATTCGTCATCATCTTGAATGCACATGGCACATACAAACAACTGGAGCGTAAATAATAAAGTCCAACGCAACATATAAAATGTTACTGACACATTTCAAAACAGCGGGGTTGCTACGCATCCGTTCTCAGGATGCCCCAAGAAACATTACTTATCATGATTTCCCTTCAAAACCACTTCTTTTCAATAAGGAATATACAATTTGACTGGTCATCAAATCCAATATTTTTGAGGAAGGTCACACTGCTGGTTATGATGACGTCAATGTTATCATTGCTGGACAAAAGTCACAGGTCTACAACTTGTTATTTTGTCATTACCTTGTTCCAAGTTCCAAACATTTTATATTTCTACTTTGTCATCAAGCACATCATAAAACTTGAAAAGCAACTATTTTAAGTGCTCATTTGTGTACTTTCACGTTTCCCCACTTGAAAACTTTCTCATAAAAATACCATATTTAAAAAAAACTCTCATCCGTCGTATGTTTGTTTT
Organism: Paronellides praefectus; assembly: GCA_027744595.1. NCBI lineage: Eukaryota > Metazoa > Arthropoda > Collembola > Entomobryomorpha > Paronellidae > Paronellides > Paronellides praefectus. The sequence continues at coordinate 13,427 of JAITYZ010000763.1, forward strand.
GCCCAGCAATATTCAAACTAGAGAGGGATGAAAAGGCAGGACGGAAGTTGAGTGAAATAATTTTAGGCCAAGTGCGTACTCCAACTTCATCCA
>JAITYZ010000764.1:0-21578 GCA_027744595.1 Paronellides praefectus
TTTTCTTTTTGATTAAAATTCGACAATTAGAGCTTAAGTTAGCAAACATTCGCCCACCTAAACAAAGCTCTTTCTCTTCAATTTGGTGTATTGCTCATTGGTTTTCGACGAATATTTTTTTGAAATATTTAAATTCTGGGAGTGACCCTGTATACCCAATATCGAGAAAGATTAAAAGCGAGGGAAATAATGTTATATAACGTGCCACATCTTCCTTCTTGTTGCACTATTGCGCAAACCATTTAAAGTTATCTCATTTTTTGAACGAATTTGTCAAATACCTAATCTGATTGTTATGTTGGATATTACACCAATCTGAATTTACGTTCTTATATTGGTAAGCCATTAAAATTAAAATGCACCAAGAAGATTGGGTATTTGCACAAATATAATTTTGAATTTTTGTAAGATTAAAAATCGATTTTTCTGATTATCATTGTCACGCTCTGATGGCTGTAGTATAGTCTTTCAATTTATTTGGAAAACTATGAGATTATTAACTAATTATTAGAAATAAGCCATTTGGTAAAGCTTATTATATTGGCAGAGGAGATGTCACTGATTTTAATGGCGCGAAACTATTAACCGATTCGTTATCCTACTAAAAATTTAATTTGTTTGCGCTTATCATAACACTTTTGTTAATTTTTGACGAGCAGCCAAGTTAATCATGTCGCTGACGGTGTAGATTATAATTTATAATGATGTGATGCTGATGGGTATTCAAAATTTGAATTTCAATGAAATGTTGTACACTGAATACATGATGGGGTAGTAATAGTCAGAATCTTGCGACAGAATTGAATTCAAATCCAGAGGGCCTGTAAATAATAAGTTAACCAAAAAAATGGACTGTTACTTGTTGCGGTAATTGGTAAAATAGGAAAATCAATGTGCAATCAAGATAATAAGTTTAGCACTTTTGAAATAAAAATTATTGACTTATTGGCTTCACTTGTTGGCATTCCCGATCCAATTCACACGCACAAGCGCCAACCGCAACACTTTAGTTGGCGTCACAATCAACAATCCCAATAATCATCTTCATTGATTTCTTCTTCACAGGTAGCTAGTGACACAGCCACTTAAATTGCTCATCCTTGAAGCATTAACAAAGAAGATGATCATCTCCACTCTCCAAACCAAGATTGCACATCTTTTTTTTCATTGTTGAAAGTTGAACTATATTATTGCTTACTTTGTAATTTTTTATAGATTTATTACTGGTTTACCTTTTTTTTCATTATTATTAAGCATTCGCAGAAGATGGAATATCTTCATCGAGAATAATATGTCAGATAGTTAAAATGCATCTGTCCATTCGCCATTATGTCACGCTATAGCGAGCAAAGTGCAAGCCATGAGGGGTTCTGATTTTGGAAACGAGATTAGAATAGGTAAGCAGAGAACAAATAATGCAGTGTATTTACAAACGATGGACCTATGAAGTCAATGTTGATTCAACATGTCAACTAGAGGTGCTGCAATCACGTTTTTGCCCATTGAATGAAGGAAGTCAAGGAGACAAGGTACTTCATTTGAATCTTTTCAGGATCAGGCAGCAGGCAAAGCAGCCTTCCATCTTTTTTATTTAAACATACCCCTTGCCTTTGGTATTGCAGCCCACTACATATTATCAGCCATATGCACAATGGGTAAGCAAGTGCCTTACTGTCAAGCTAAGGAAGGCCTTATTACCATGGTGACTAAAACCTGTTCCATACATTATAAATGGAGGTCATAGGCCGGCCTTAACATTTCCTAGCCGTAAAGCTTTGTTGTGCAATCCACTGCATGTACTTAGGTAATTACACACAGGCCGGTTTAATCTTTGTCCTCACCTCTGCAAAGAGAAAAATTCTAAATTTGAGGTGAACGTAGTACGTACATATACGCATAATGGCATAATTCCTCCTGAACACGGATATGACATCCCTCCCAATGCGGGTAATTACTTGACGTCCCATCCACCAGAGTTAAAAGTTTGTGCATTGAGGTATAGTTCCGTCAAGTGAATACTGTCAGTACCCAACTTTCTTGATGATGACGAAAACATGTCATGTCTGCTCATCTGCTAACACACATTCCCTGTACCGGGATATCTCTCGGGCCAGGTTATCGTGAGATTTATCCTCATAGCCAGGTGGCATAAAAATATCCATGGCATGATGACAAAATGGGTAGGAAAATGGATAGCATATAATGCTAATGGCAGAAAGTCTTCGAACACCACCGACAGAATCCACCGACAGTACGTTTGAACCATGCGACTGGTTATTTATACAGTTACAGTTGTATCGTTATTTAGTTTTAGGTACTCACGTTATTGGCTGGCTCTTGGCACTATACACACATATTTTTAAAATGTACGCATGTAATGCGTAATGACGTTATATGGTTTGGTTGACACTGACAGTTTCTTTGGTTGAGTAATACCACAAGCTGTGTATATATAAGTATAACTGATGATGATGTCGATGCGAGTCAACAATGCAATATATATATGGCAATGAAATGTGAGTAAAACAGAAAAACGGTAGCAGTAGAATGTTGTCGTGCTATAATAATAATTATTATTATCAGTATTGAAGATGCCAAGTATGTGAAAGAATGTAAATATTAATAAGTAGTAGTATACGACCAGACAACACATCTTTTTTATTGGTCCACTTCACTAGTGAGAATGGTCGCATCCTTTCTGATCTGACATGACACAATTCAATTCTCTTTTTTAAAGGCGGGAATTTGTATGGAAAAAGATACAACACTTTCTTTTAATTAACTACTTTTTTATTAGTTGTCTTTCAATTATTTCTGGAACTTTAATGAGACCAGCTAAAATCCTGGGACCAAGTAAGGTAACCAGCCTAATTAGTAATTAGCAGTTAATGCGTTAAACATACATACCTAGGTAGGTAACTAACAAGCAAGTCACTTTTAGCTCAAAAAGACTTCCAAGTTTGAATAGATATTTTCTGAATCAGTATTTTTTAACCAATAAAATACAAAATTACAGGCGCTACTCACCCGTGTTTAAAAAGCTACGTGAGAGGTTGATTAATTAATTTTTTTACTTAACAAGTGTTATTGTTGATGCAGCTTTCAGTAACATTGAGTTACGACAAACAACAATATAGCCTTTCGTTACCACTACTACCACAGTATAGATTTGTATATTTTAGTTAGGAATATTGTGCTATAATGGCAAAAATTGACAATTTTAGAATCTTATGTTTCTGGAGTCAGTGTTCTTCAAAGGCGTTCGACAACAAAGCAATAAGCTTTAAAGTTTAAACAACCATAGCTAAAAAAGCAAATTGATATGATTGAACATTATGCATACGCATGCACGTATGCAAATCAGATCACTATTGAATATTTGATAACACCATACAGATGTCTCCATAAAAATATTTAAATAGTGTGCTTGAAATAGGTATATAGGTAATCAGCCAATCACGCACGCAATAATTAAATGTAGTTGGTTCTAAATTTGTTTGTTTTTTGCTATGTTTTAACTTTAATGACTGTCATTGTTGAAATATATTTGTTCATTACATATTAAAATACAATAATATTTGTTATTTACGAAAAACATTTTCATTTTACTGCATTATATCCATCCACCATACATCTCTCTAAAACCATCTCTTTAAAACATCTATCACGGTACTAATAACACTTTTACGTTGGATCATACTTAATTATCATGTATGTATAATGTAACTTTTTTATCTTATGCCAGTAGCATTGTAATTTTGTCTTTTTTCTTAGCTAAAAGTGGTTTGCTTGTAAGATAATTAGATATAACGCCATTATAGTCGTTGCTATTTTATCCTAGCTGTGTTCATTTTTGTGTATTGTTGCTTTTTGGATGCTCTCACAAACACTCGCGCACAGTTGCGAACCATAAGCATGCGCGAATACTATTAAAAGACAAGAGTCGCGTCAAAAGTGACCAGTCATAAAGCATCTGTCATCATTACTTTAAGTAATATACTTACATATCTACCGCCATACATATTTACATCGCACCTATTCAACTGCATAGAGAAAAGAGCAACAAAGAAAAGTCAACAATGCATGCAATCATTCAATGTGCGAAAGATTCCACATATTATTATTATTATTATTAGGTAACTTTTGTTGCTAGAATATTTTCGTGCTATGGCCTGCATCTCTGCAACTGTTTATTACAGACTACTTCTGCTACTAAAACTGCTGCTGGGCAGCTGCACATTGTTGGGATTTGGGAAATATTATTATTATGCGTGAGAGGTGCTGATGAGATTGAGATTCCTTTTTGGATTCTGTGTTGGCTTGGTTGAGAAGGATGATATGATAATTTTTGTGAGTTGAGTTGATGAGGAACAATGCCCCTTTTGAGTGTGAAGAGAAGTGCTCGATATACCATAATACTTTACTTACCTACATGCTGTTGTGACTTGTGAGTGCTATTCTGCTCGCTTCAACAATCAAATTGTTACAAAATGGGAAAAACGTGCAAAGCATTGCAGAATTGAAGTGAATTGAAGTGCAATGCAATATAATATGTATAATGTTTAATGCACAGAGATTCTCATTCCTCTGTGCAACAAAGACTGACTCACTCGCAACAATCAAAACTTTTAGCTATACTACCTATCTGACAACCCTTTACTTTTCTACATACCTCTTATTATTATTATTATTATTGCAATAATCATCATGAGAATAATAATAGTATATGAACTGGGATTGGATGTATGTGCAGTATATTTGGGTAACTGGTTTTCTTGTTCACCAAACCAAACTACGAAACCACCATACCACTTCTTCAGCCAAGTCAGTATCCTTTACGCTGTTCATCCATCCGTACACACTGTTACACACACACGCTTACTCAGATATTTAAATTTGATGGATATTTAAATTTAAAAGTGCATTTGTTGGTATGATGTTTCCTATGTTGCTGGAGTTCCACCGTACATGTTCATAGCTTGCGAGCGAGTTTAAAGGGTTGATGTTAGGGGTCATCAACAAAACAAAATACCACACCACAACAACAACAAGGCCTTCCGAGACAAGAACCAGAATTTTGGATCTTTTTTCTTCCCCTTTTCGCTGTATGGTCGTCAAGAAAAACAACTGCAAATGTAAGAATGCAACTGCCGTAAAACGAGATTTAAGTTCAAAGTCGTTTGAGTCCAAAGTGACCTCCAAAAGACCCAACCAGTGTCCATGGGCTGCTATATGCCTGGCTGAGGTTCAAAAAGAGTTCATCGGTATTGATTGTTGACGAGTGTGTCCTTCCAAAACTGCTTCCTTGGATGTCGGATCAGCAAAAGATCAGATTATTTACTTTACAGAGAACAACAAATCGAGCTGTTCTACTCAACATGACAAACACCCAAAAGCGTACAAGATAGAAACATAGATTAGTTTCAGTTTTCCTTTCGAGATTTGTTGATTGTGAGTGGATTTGGAGATGTACGCACTTGAGCATACGTAAAGGAAGCTCATTGTCAAAAATCATCATTATCATCTTCAAGAGATTCATATATTTTTTGTGGAAAATCCTGAAAATATAGCTACATGCATAGCTTACTTTGTTGCTCATGTTGTTTGCAGCAAAATAATTTGAAGATGAATGTATAACTGATTTTGTCTACATTCCCTACCTGTTCTCTATATTTGTGGGTGCACATAGTCCAAATAAATATGCATTGATTATTAGGCAATCAAAAAGGAACTTTTTTTCTTGCTCTTTTGTCTCAAATAATCATCAGCGTATTTGCTCATTTGTGATTAGTGGCGTGACTTGTGAGAGTGTTTTGTTTAGTGTGAAATCATGAAAGGCTACTAATTACTTCAACATTTTTTTGAAAGAAAAAATAAAACGTTCCTTAAATGTGGACCTAGTTAATAAAGGTAATAATAATTACCATTTACTTTACACACATATATTATTTCGTTTACGAAACAAGCAACAAGAAAGTGTACTCAAGTGATGATGAGCAACACAAAAATATTATGTATAAAAAAAATGAAATTTAGAACACAGCTCAGTAGTAAAAACGTGAAAATAATTGAAGGTGAAACAAGTCAAAAGTAAGGAATTTTTCCTAATTTTGTTGAGTGAATTTTTGTAAAACAATATAATATATTTTGTATACATATTCAACCTAGTTTGTTTTGATTGTCGTAAAAAGGAAGGAAGGATAAAATAATATGTAATTAATTTTGTTGTAGAACATGTAAAGACAAGTGGTCACTTTTTATTTTGATACAAAATTAAATGAGATAATTGAGTAAATTCGCTAGATATTTAATTTGTTTTGGATTAATTGAAGTGCTTTATTCCAAATTAATGAAATGATAGACTGTGCCAAATAAAAGAAGCAGATATTTTGGTAAGTTTCATCTTGCATACATTTTAATAGTCATCTAGTGTACGTGCCTTGTGCAAAATAAAATAAGTTGAAGCTTACAACTTTGCACATTGAACAAAAATAACATTTTGCATAAATATTATGCATTCTGCATTCAATGAATATTTTGTTTGCACGCTATTTTATTTTGTAACAATAAGAAAGCCTATTTTCTCTCTTGAATTTGCCTGTCTTGTCCGTCTGTCTGTCTCACAACCAACTTTTTGACGCTTTTAAATTCGCATGTTCATCGTCGTCGTCAAATCAAATCGTCAAATCATGATTTTCTACACAAAATTCCTTATAATTATTTATTAGCTTGATTACCCAAGCAGATTTTTCTATCATATTAAATACATACACATTTTTTCATTTGATTAAAAATTATGTTGCCTTTAAAATATATTGGTTTGTCGTGGTGCTTTTTCTCTAATAATCTTCCTTGTAGCTTTATATTTTACTCATTTTGACTCACTGAAAACTTGCGCATGTTAACAAACGACATAATTGAGAATCATTGCAGATAGATATTTAGTTTTTGTACAAAAACATCTTTATCAAGTCAAGTGTACTTGCTTTTCCAAATAACAATTTATTATGGCATGACTTGAAGTGAATTATATACACAATTATACATCTGCATTTTTTTTGCATGAAAAGCAAATAGTTGGATTAGTTTACACAGACACAAAAAATAGATGCACATACACATTATATGATATATGCAAGCATAGAAAAGTGAAGTAACTATCGTACTTGTTTTGCACAAGATTAAAATCATACTACTTTTACTTGTTCTGTTCTTCTTGTTCAATGTGAAAACTTGATGCATATGGATTAAAAGGTATAGAATAATAGTTCATAGTGCTACAGCCAACCGTATGCGTAATGTTCAAAGCCCATTTTGGGGGAAGCTATATGTACCGTAAGAATGCAAAGTAATATTTATACATTTGTTATTTGTGTAAACATTACAACTTTGCTGCTGTATATATAGACCACCTCCTGGGAAAGTGCTGCTGATGATATTGATATGCCCAAACTTCAAAGTCAAGAGTCAAGGGAATCTTTTTTTTTACAAAAAGAAATTGGTAGAGACGTCAGCCTGCATTGGAGTGCAAATGCGGTTTTCAGCAGCATTTATTATATTACGCATAATCAAATCTCATGCAAGTAATATTTTTTATGATGGTGGTGGTAGAGGGATGGAAATGAAGTTTGTTATCTATTTTCGTGCAAATATTCCCCTTCGAATAAGAATAATTACTAAAGTGTAGCGAAATGCAAAAAAATATAGAGAGACCTTCCACTGTTCTAGCTGCTCACCATACTATTTATGCTAATTTTGTATTTTGAAATTAGAAGACACAAAATCCATTTAATCCTTTTGATGATTATTATGAAGCATGATTGCATGATAAAAATATAGATACATAATAATAACATACAAACTATCTACCTCCTTTAGTTTTATTTGTGAAATTGCATTGGGGATTTGTATGAAGGATTGAGATTTTTTTAAATAGATAAACTACACACCCACGCACGCATACTACTCACAAGCCACAAGCTACACACAGCGTATATACTACCAAAATGGATTTGTTTCATTCAAAAGTTAAAGAGTGAAAGAAATGCCTACTCGATTATGTCGAGTTTAAAGAAATACACGAACATAATATAAAATTATAAAGAATTTTTCTTTAATTTTTAATGCACGCACATATTGCATTTTGGATGGGGGTGTAATGTGGTGCATTTTGAATAATATTATGTTTCTATAACCTTCACTTTTACTACTCACACCAAGGTTTGTCTGCTTGCAGTTGGTGTAAATATTTTGTAAGTAGGTAGCTATTTGTTGGTCTTGACCACTTGCAAAAATAAAGTACGCTGGCATAGTGTTGGGGGGAAATACTCGTGTTGGGGGATGGGGATGATGATAATGATATGATGAAAGTTGCCAAATAAACCAGTGAAGTCAATAAGTCGAAATTGAAATTATTTTGTTGTAGCACAACGTATGCATCCCCTATATGCTATCAAGTGCACGTACATTCTTCTGTGCAGATGGATGGACTTCACTTTTGATCATCATCATTTTCTTGAATGAACTCAAAGAAATGTTCATTGTTTGGCTCAAAGAGTCTTGTGAAAAATAACAACATTGAACGTTAATCTTCAATGTTCAGAGGAAATTGAATACTCGAAATTTTCAAATCTGAAAAGAGTAAAGTCAAAGTCCATCAGCCAATTCGTTCTGCTACCTTGTACGAAAAGTACAAAACAAAATGCACTACTGCAATATGTGTCTAAAATCTCATCTCATCCTGATCATTTTTTTTGTTTTGTTTTTGCAAAATGTGAGTTTTTTCTTAGCACAGTTCACTCTTTTTTAAACCCTTTCAGTCTTAATAAAGACTTTATGTGCTCAAAGTATCTAATAATTCTCTCGCGTAATTCTGTGGTAAAGTAGGTGTATAAGGTTAGAGGAGATACAAGGGAAAATATGTCAACGAGTGTCAAAATACTTTTTTTGTAAGCATTATTTTTTATATAAAAATGCAAAAACTTTCAGTCAACCAAGTAAAAATGGAATGAAAGGGTATACAGCTTGAGGGAAACGGAAGAATTTTTGCGAATTTGAAAACATTAAGATAGCAAATTCAAAAAGTAAGACGTCTTATGTCCTATTGTCAAGCATAATGATGTTGGCGAGGGGGTATTGATAAAAAAATAATAATTATTTAGCTATGCTAAATGTACCTGAAATAGAAAAAGTATGTGATAATGTATGGTACGATGCACTTAACCCTTTTGCTAAAGTAACTACATGCTTTGATGTATTTATAAAATAATAACATGAAAAGCCTTTCACATTTTTCAATTGTTTCACATGATGAAAGTATTATTGCACAAAAAGTATCATATCATCACCCTAATCATCTTCAGTGTCATTCATTACCATCCTCATAATAAACTTTCAACCTCCCCATGTTTCTCTCCCATTAACAAAGTATCCTTGTTTTTCTGCAAAAATATTTCTGAAAATAAAGATGAAGATAGGTTTAGTGAGAGTGATGGAATCACACACACACAACATCAGCACACCACAAAAGTTCACGAGTATCTTTTAATGAAGTAGCTACTAATAAGCATAGCGAAATAGGCAGGGAGATACAAGAACAAAGTGAAGGTTTCCTCAAACAAAATACGAAAAGAGGAACAGGGAACGTAAGTAAAAAATGAGTAGCAATTTAAACTTCACCTTCATTATGAAATTATGATTCCTAGGCATATTAAATGTTATTGCTTTACTCATCACATAATACACCATTTCAGGTACGCATATACTTTTTCTCACAGGAAGTTGTGCCTTTTGTGGCTGGCGTATAATAATATATCACAATGTACCCTTTCAGAAAATAAAAATAAAAGCTTTGTAATTTTTTAAACATTGAAAACAGAGTGGTTTCAAAATATATTTTTACTTTGGTTCGATTAAAATATTCAACATTACACTTTTTGGTCAACAACATGGGGAGCTTAAATATTTGTCAGTTTTGTGAAGGAAATTTGTGTGCAAACGGTGCAGTAAATTGATGAGCAATAATGAAATGAAGGAAGTGAGTAGGGTAAAATATGAGCGTTGTGTAACGTAAATGAGTAATGACATAACGTATGTACCTGTGGATAATATGCCATTTCATATGGTGGCATTTCATGTTACCTTTTTTGTCGATTTGTCGACTGAACGAAACAAAACAAGCAGCTCGTTACTCACTTCAAAATAAATACCTAAATGTAATATATTCATTCTTCGTTGATAATTCAAATAGCAATTCAATAATTTATTTTTATGCGCATATTATTACTTTATACGCTTCTTGTGGATTTGACCTTGCCAATTTTATTGGAATAGACAATGCTTTATACTAAGCTTGAAGGCAGGCATACAAAAGGCAATTCAATTTGCAAAGTCAGTTGAATGTGTCTGCATGATACAATAAACTTGGCAATTATCGCCTCCTCCACCTTCTTCTTTAACATGTCTTGTTTTCTATTCTGTTGATAATAATAGCATAAATATTATATTATCGTTGAATGCGTTCATATTCTTCATTTTTATAGCAATGATGGTGATTGGCAACGGTAATGATGAAAAATGCATAGCTACATTAAAATATGCTTATTGAACAAATACGATTAATCAGGCTTTTGATAAACAATTCAAACCTTTCCGTATTCACTCATTTTAATCATTGGAATAACTTTCCGCAAAAAATATTTATGTACATATATTGTAAACCTGTTTGGAAATGAGTTTGGAAATGCAAAGACAAAAATAATGTCATCATCACATTGGATTATCGATTGTGAAATGTGACGATGAATAATTTTTGACTTTGACACATGTCATATCACCAACACAACAATCAAATCAAGCCATCAACAATCATTAATCTTTTATAAACTGCTGCCAAGCTTTGGCAAACAGCTTCTGGCTGTTCCTTGATTTTTTTTTACCCTTTCCTCATTTTACTCTACTCAATAAATAAATAATTGATTTAACTTTGTGTTTAAACAAGTTGTTTTTATAGATTTGTTTTTATGCGTGATTCATTCCAATTATCCAAATACAATAATTTTTATTACACTTGTAACTACATTTTTAATTTGTTATCGTTTTGTTTCCCTTTGGTAGCAAAATAAGGGGATACACGTACATATCTTTTTGTAAAATTGTCTCCATTAAAGATTATATGGTTGTTGTTCAGCATTGAATCTTAAGAAAACTCCTCCACATTCCCCCAAAATTACTTTCGAAAAAAGTTCTCACCTATTTTACAGCAGCTATTTAGTATAGCCTAGTATTGTATTGTGTCCTGTCATCCACCTATTCATCATCATTGACATATATTAAAAATAGTATAGCTAGTTACAATTTCATAACAACAAACTGTTTTTCGCTCACTTCAATTCAAGTGCAAAAAGTTTGTAAAATTGAGAACAAGCCATAAAAAAGATTTCATGTTAGATAGGTTTTGAATGTAGACGAAGCTTCAACTTGTTAAGGAAAATGATTAGCAAAGATGGGTGGAGTCGCAGTCGCCAAAATTGTTACGAACATGTACATGTGTGAGTTTATGTGAATGTGTGGAGTGTGGAAAGGCGATGAGGTTTTTTGTTCCTTTTTGTTCACCCTTTTGTTAAGTTATTAATTTTATTGCACATAAAAATCCCCCATTCGTCATTGAACATGAAAGGGCAGTCAACAGAAATCAGCAGAAAATTCTGATGATTATTTTTTTTCATTTGTACTTTTTCAATAAAAATAAAATGTCCAAAAAGGAAGTAAAGTTGAATTGAAAGTCGACTGCAAAATACTAATAATAAGAAATGTAGATATATAATTGGTCATGCATCGCAGATCTTTGTTGTGAAATGTAATGAATGAATGTGATACATCATAATAATGCCATATGACTTTGTCGGAGTCGACTTGAAATCATCGTCCAATTGGTATTCCATGCCCATATCAGGTTGCCATAAACATTTAATATGATGGTTAGACGGATACTGAATCGAAACAAAGTTTGGAATGCTTTTGTTGTTGGTGTCGAGTGGAACTTGATAAACAGTTTGGAATTGATCAGGGAATTGTGCTACCTACCACACTGCTAATAAACTAATAATCTGCCTATTTAAGGCTAATTAATGGTCGATCAGTATAAGTTTACCATAAAAAGACTACAGCTTATTTGTATCATAAAATTTACATTAAGAATGTCTTACAAGAATGAATGAGTAGCTAACATGAAACTATCCAAATGAGTGAGTGCTTCAAGAATCAATCCAAAAAAAATGGAAAGCATAAAGTGCAGTCATTAACTTGTCCAAAAATGGCGAAACTCTTTGGTTTATTGGTTCAAGACTATAGATAAACACATACAAATTTTTGTACATGATTTTTATAGGTTACATCAGTTAAAAAAGCCTTTAGGAACTAGAACATGAATACTTGAATACGAGCCCTCGTACTACGTAGACGAGCAGAGAATATTTGATGACTTTTGCGGTTTTAATAAATGGAAAGAAGGCAGAAAAGGAAATTTACAAAGCAAGTTGCAATCGTCGGTATATGCTCAGTTTACGAACTTCAAATGACATGTTATTCCACGGAAACCTGTGCGGCACAGGATCCAAAGTTGTTTGAGACAATAATAAATATAATGTCTTGCATGGGATCTAAGTTATAATGGAATAGCGATCAAGGAAAATGCACAAATAAATTTTGACCCTCTTGGATTCCAAACTCGACCTGACACGTCGATAAACAATTAAAAGTTGTATTGATTAATGCTTTTGTTTTACCAAAAAGGTATACTGGCCTAACCGATATATCTGAAATGGTAAATTTTTGAGAACTCATTTCAGTGTCCAAGTCTTGAGCTTCAAGTTGCCATGTAAAAGATAATATCAAACTCCAGGTCCCTGTTTTTAGTATTTATTTTATGAAAACTGTATCCAAACGATATACTAAATAATGTATCATTTGCTCCAAAATTTCAAATGTTACAAATGGTTTTTACAAAATGTTTCAAATTATTCCAAATTTCCGTACTTAATTTAGGTAATGAATTAACCGTAGACGGTTATCACATCCAATATATATGTTATATCCAATTTGCTTTTTTATTGCTTTGCGTACGGATTAAATCTGCCAAATTTCTTTGTGCCATTTTTCACAAACAAATCAAATCAGTTTTTATGGGGCTGTGGTTTTTGAGTGTTTTTATGTTGTTATGAGTTGGATTGGCTTGATTCTTAGTAAAATTTGTATGCAGCAATAAAAATAGAAGGAAGGTGACAAAGACAATAACAACAGCACACGAAGAACAAAGACATTGATTTACTTTGCAAAAGTGACTTGTGTCATAAAAATGCGTGTATTCACATAAATTAGTGTGTGAGGGGAACGCATTGCGTTTAACGCAACTGGCCAATGCAGACTAATATAGAGAGTGAGAGAAGGATTACCAAGAGGAATATCTTTGACCTTCAGCCAAGTCAAATTGTGTTGTTAAGACAAATAAATATGTGTACTCTGGGGGACTATTTTTAGAGTAAAGGTCCACTCGTCTATAATATGTTTACATAAAGATTATGTTATTTGTTAATGCTGATCCTGATGTGATCAACAAACAATATTCCCTATTACCAATACCACCAACGGGTGGCAACACTGAACTTCATCACCATTTCTCATGAAAACAGACAGGGAGTGGACATGCGAGTGCCCAGCCAGCCGTTTTCAATGTCAACGATCAATATGGTCGTTTGTCATACAAAAAGCCGTACATGTCTCACTTTGCCCATACTCTCAATAATAGCAACAATAACTCAATTTTCACGTTGTGTGTGCAAATCGCAGTTGAACAGAGCCTTCATTACCTGTCAAATGTCATAATAATGGCGAGATAAGAAACCACAGCGAATTTGAAAAAAAATAATGGAGCGCAAGTAGCATAATAGTCACTCCCTAGTTTCAGTCCTCATTATAATTATTATTAATAATATGAATGTCAATCAAATTTATTTAAGAGCAAAGGGGGCGCCAAAAACGAAAGACATCTTTATTCCAGGAGCGCCACTTGATCAATAAACATAAAGTATGAATTTATGGTGAATTTGGAAGAGTTTGCCTATAAAATTTTGATGAGAAATCAAAAAGGAAAAATTAATAACATAAGTAGCAGTAATAGAAGTAGGTACTCATTTTGGTTGAAGTAGTAATTATGAACTATAAATTTGTCAACTGTCAAATTAATAACAAGAGTTGTGTAGTTAGATAAATGCACAGAAAATGGGGGCTAAACTGTTTAGTGTTGTTGTTGTTCAAGTTCAAACACGGCCACAATAATGTAACATGATAAACATCCCATCTAAATCTATTCATCTTTCTTGTTTTGCTCCTGCTTCATTCACAAACAAAAGCTATCTGATCCGAGGAAGATCAACGACTCATCTTGTTGTGGCTGCTTTTTGGTCTTGTTAAACAAGCCAAAGAGACAAAAAAAAGTGTGTGTGTGTAGTCTGCTGCTGGTCTTTGGCTAGCTGGCGACCTTGCTCTGAATACCCGTTTTCCTTGTGAAAAACTGTCCGCTGTGTACTACACGCTATATTTTCCGAATGAATGAACGAATGAATGATAATAGGTACATAAATACTCCTTCCACTTATTTTTACAATTGTCAGTCTTCCTTCCTCGAGCCTCACTTTCAAAGTCAAGCAAATTCTTTCACTTCAACTTCAGCAGTCATCACTATTTTGTATTTGTCTGTATCACCAAATCAATCAACCTCATTTTTTTTTCAATATTTCGTCCCACGAACTAAAACCCAACAAATTATTGACAAAGTGCTAATATTCCGAGTTTTATAATTTATCTGAACGTTTTTGTGTCTATGAGACTGTGCGACTCTACATTTTTTTGCGTGAGATTTTTGTTCATTTATTGTGTAAAGTCAAAAGTGAAGTGCGTGTGAGTATGATACACTTTTTATACGTTTCTACTCAAATTAATTTATGAATGAGTTTAACAGGTCTACAGACCATAATACGCCATGTCATTTATAACATTTTTTCACACATTCTCAATCAAGCTATAACGCATTAGTGGCAGAGTTTCACTTTGGAGCATAGTGAAGTTGTTTACCTTTCGTGCATATCCCTCTGCTAATTTAGGTATAACTGATACACGAGGATGCTCCTATTTAGGCATTTACAATATAGGCTGGCAGGTCACTTGAAACTCCCACACAAAGTAGTCTGGCAATAATCAATAATTTATGTTTATGATTATTACACCAATTTTACACACAATAATTATAAAAGCAACTCACATGGGCAAATAAATCATATCAAGATAAGGGAAATAAAATATTATGATCGATCATTGGTAGTATTGATATGTGCGAAAATAATTCACAGATACGCCTATCTAATATTTGGGTGTATACTGCTCTCATACTCCCAAACCCCCGTCAATAAATATTGGTGAATTATTTTATATTTGAGGCAGATAAATAGACAGGTAGCTAAGAAGCAGACCTACCTGCTTGGCTTGTCTGAATGGTGTGTTTATCTGTGCAAAGGTGAGGGGGTGGTGGGATAAACACATATCTCGCAAACAAAAATATTTATGAAATATACGCAATTGGGCAACATGAGACATTAATTGGATTTTTTCAAATTTTTCTTTGTTCAAACTAGATAATATCCAGTTTAAATGTTTCCACAAACTACAATAGAATAAATTAATAGGGAAATGTGTGATGGCTGAAAGCTTATTCTGATGGTATAAGGTACCATTTTAATAGTCTCTTTCCATTATAGTTACTACACACCCATAAACTATAGGCCATGTACTTTTTGCCACGGACGTTTTCTTTTTTCTTCATAATTATTTTGAACAATTACACATTCCTTTGTTGACATCCTCATATCATCACCATCCATCCTCATAAAATTATGTATCCTCTCGTTTGGGCTTGTGTTTTCTTGTTGTACTTTATTATCTTGTTATAAAAATTATTTAATTGCATGAAAATAACAACTTATCACATATTATTATGCTCATCATCTTGAGCAAGTTTTATGTCAGCTCATTTCCCCAATGAATTTCTCATGCACGTTACAAGTGGGCATGTGAGTACCCATGTACTCACATTTGCAATGAGATATCCATCCCTCAGATAAGCATAAAGGTACCCATGTACCTAAACAAAATGATTATTTATGCAAAGTTGGCTATCAGCTTAAGTTGAAGTAGACAAGTCACGTTCACTACTATTTTACTTTTTATGTTTTTATTTCCTTTATTTTGCTTCCGAAGCCGTAAATTCAAAATTGTATTGCCTTTCTTGAAGTTCCGTCAATATTTTTAATATTTTTAGGAAATGACTGTTACGTGAGTGAACAACTTGGGGAAAAAGAATGTTTAGCTTTTTCAACCTTCGGCATTTATTTTTTATTAGCGATTTTCCTGAAACAGGAACTACTTTTCTTGTTGGCTGACATTGTGCTGCAGGGTTCGACCCTTCAACAGTTGACTTGAATGGAATGCAAGGTTTATTTATGCTCACTTTATTTCATTTACAACTGCGATAAAAACAAATAAGTGGAATGCGATCTGTGATCCTTCTTGTTGGAATGTGTGAAATTTTTCGTATTGACATGCTCGCCAACACAAAGTCACAAATGTTACAAATGTTGTACTCAACTTTTAGTAAGTCAGGTTGTGCAGTGAACGTAGATAATTTACGCAGCATCGCAGACTTGGGTGGTCACTCTATAATTTGTCTTCCTACTTTGCTGATTGATTTGATAAACACACACATATGCAAGGTACATATATATTTTGTTTGATTTTCTTACGTCCCTATGTATATCAGTATTGACATTTAACTTTTGACAGGAAAAAAAAACGTGAAGGGACATTTTGTTTGCAATGATTTAATAAGAGTCATGATGACTATGACGCATTTTGTGGCATTGGCAACTTGACTCGCAATGAACAAGAATGAGTCAAGTTACAGGCACTTTGACAGAAAATAAAATTGGGGTACAAAGTATACAGGTATAAAATTGCCAGTTTGTACAATAAGTGAGATTTAACCAAAGAGACCTTCTATTTTTGAACCGGTCATGCTGAGTGAATGGGATGAACATTCGTCATAATATAATCAAAGCAGGATTTACTGTACAAACGGATCTGAAATGTGAAGGAAGATAAAAAATGTACATAGGCGTTTCCCTTTCAATTTTTGTTAAAGTGC
This sequence comes from Paronellides praefectus, assembly GCA_027744595.1. Lineage (NCBI taxonomy): Eukaryota > Metazoa > Arthropoda > Collembola > Entomobryomorpha > Paronellidae > Paronellides > Paronellides praefectus. Next base: position 17,252 of record JAITYZ010000764.1, read on the forward strand.
TAAAATGTTTTATAATCAATTTGATAGCAAAACGTACTCGGCAATAATGATAAATAATTCAACTCGGTAGATTTGGTTTAAAAAAATGATAAAATAGGTGACAAAAGTAGGGGAAAAGCTAATGGCGAATATGGCGATTATAATCGTACAATGTATTTACGTGAGTAAAGTGAGAGTGATGTGTTTTTGGACACGTAACAACGTAGCATCAAAAAATCTGAGGACCCTATTGACATCGCCTTCACATTAGCCATATAATTTCTTCCTTGTTTCGAGTTTTGATCACCTTTCACCTTTAAACATTTTGCAGGATTGTAATGTTGTAAATTGTAAAAATACTAATTACATTTACCCGTAAGCAAAGCCTGCATGTGTGACGATTTGGTAACGAACTAAAAACGCTTCTTGTTTTCCCTTTATTCTAGTTTTGAAACCATGTAGTCAACGAAGAGAACTTTCTGTGTATCGCACACCACAAAACATTAGCACACGGTGCTAGTATTATTTGCCTATCTGTAATATTGTAATTTATATTCCTTATTAAAGTTCAAATTGAATTGATCTTTATTATTATTATAATTTGAATATGTTGAATATTATGTATTAGGTATGCATACAAGAAAAGGATAAAAATATTAGAATGTTGCTCTTTTGAATTCCCATGCGAGCACGTGTTTTTGTATTATTATTGGATAGGATGAACTATCCATGGTTGGTTAATTAATTAGGCATCATGTGTGGAAGTAGCGGAAAGAGTAATTAACTGCTTTTCCCCCAACAATTAAAGCTACATAATAATAAAGTTGGATCAGCTTGAGTGGGAATGGTGAACACGACAACCACTGCTTTATCATCATTATTACTAATAATTTATTAGCATTATTGCAATAAGGTGGCAAGGTATTATAATATGTGTACGCTGCTTACCCATATTATCGACAAAGCTAAGAATCTTACGGTAAGATAATAAAAACTAAATCAATCTGGTTGGGTGGTATGTATAGCGTCAGGTATTATTTAATACCTTTATTATCTTCAACAAAACTTTCCTTTTTCAACACAAATTATCATCAGCAGCACATCATCTCTATACGCTCAAATAACATACAATTTTGGCAAGACGCAGGATACGCACTTTGTAAAAAGTCAATCAATTCACCTGTCTATGTATCTGCTGAAATACTAACCTTAAACTATATGCACCGCACATTCATTGCAGCTAGCTTTCGAATTAAACTGCATAGGTATGTACGTACATATATATACAATATACATAGCTACCTTGTATACCGTATATTTTCACATAGAGCCCGGGTGCAAAATATAAACATTTTATTGCTACCTCAAGTTGAGCGTACAGCTACTATCGCAGAATATATAAGATATACACATAAGTCGTATATATATGTTTTTGGTGAATTGTGAAATGTTCCCATTGTCCCCATTTACCTCACGTTACAAAATTTGTTGAAAGAGTAATAAGTTAGCTACGCGCTAAATTGAAGGACCAGTGTCCACTCAACACAACATGTAATAAGCTAGATAAAATATACCTGCAAACAATGTATTTATCTGCAAAGGTATTTTTCAATTGTAGTACTAGTTTATTAGTAATGCGTGTAGCACAAATACTTTGCAATCTGTCAGCAATCTTTTGTTGTTCCTTAGACTCCGCACTACACTCTTCATTCGTGTTGTGTTTGGTTGGGGTGATTGATTGATTGGCTAATCAATTCAGATGAGATGAACAGCCATTTTACTATTAATGATATTGTGTATGGTGTGGGAAAAGGGAATAAGAGAGGATAGTGCCACAGACAGCATGGCATATGTATCACATTTCCTTCTAAGGCCATCTCTTCAAAAGTTTGTAACAAATTGTTGTATCGTAGCTTATTATGTAATATGAAAATGTTTACGTAACTCCAAGTGAAAAAGTGCCATATTTCATGTTGCCTTGGCAATATTGGTTATTGGCTTCCCTGATGGTAACCACAAATCAAAAATTGTAAATTTTTAAATTTTCATTTTCTGGAATTATTCTGCAAAAAAAATGCACGCAAAACATTTACTTATCCTTCAGCTTATCTGATTTAAGAGAACGTTTCATGGTCTGACCTGGCCTAACACTGGCATTGCATTATTTGAATGTGCAAAGAGCATATTATAGATTATAATTAGCTATATAATACAAATTACTATGCAAGAATGCAACAAAATAAGCAAAGGTATAATAAATGAATGTGTATTTTTAGTGAATCACGATGGCCTTCCATCACATCATTAGCCACCATCGCACATTAAAATATATTATCCTTTATTTCATTCCTTCCAAAAAATGAAATCGTCTTGTCTTGAGAGTCAGCCACCAGCCACCACCACCATCAAATTCCATTAATCTTTTTGGATAGCTCATACGCATAAAGGACAGCACAACTGAAAACCAAAAAAAATCTCTCAACGAGGTAAATAGGCCAGAAAAAGTGCAACACTCTGGTCTGTTCTCTTCTTATATTTGTAAACTCATTACGGAGTTTTGCATTCATTTCTTTTGATCAAGCAAGCAAGAGAAGCCGATCAAAGCAAATCAACTCTCAAAAAATGTCGGCTCCTTTTTTCTCATTCCCTTTTTTTAAAAAAAATCTCCACCAGCACCAACCACCACCATTGCAACAGCAAATATGCAAGCAACACACTTGACATATTAAAATGTTATAATATATGTACTATGTACCTATGTAGGTATGTGCATGTATTGTCGTTGCTGTAAGAGTAACACGAGTCATTTTCCTACAAACATGTCGCCTTCAACACAAAATAAAGCCTAGTCGCATTTAAATAATTATATAACGCTAAAATGGCAAGTCAAGTGGCAATAAAAAATTCATCTCTGCTGCTGCTGATATGAGTTGATAGTAATAAGTTAAGTGCATTTCTTGTATGTAAATTAGCCGCAACTCAGTGATAATAATGCATGCAATCAGATTTCAAAGTGTGTACAGCTATGCACTTGTCACACACACACATTTGCACAACAAATAAGCACAAAAGTGCATTTGAGAAGAAAAAGGGTTCCCCTTTCTAAAATAATATAAAAACCCTTCGCCATACATCACCACCACCAGCAACATCATCAGTCAAGCCAAACCACGCCATCAAAAGTAGCAAAGTAGCAAACCAAACCACATCATAAAAGTAAAATAAAAAATGTAATTTTCACAAATCCGCGCTGTATGTTACATTTTACATTTTGCACTGTACGAGCTAGAATAGAAGGAACAGAGACACAGACACGCTTATAATATACCCTGTTAAACTGGGAGGAGAACCACATTTAAATTTATTGCATGCTTATGTTCCTCACTAGCACGTTTCAAATGAGGTGTTACACGACATGTCATAATAGAATTAAAAAATTCCATCCTTTTCTTCTCCCTCCTACCCGAGGGAGTTGACCTGGTTTTCGAACTCGACCGAGCTAAGGTCCTAAAAGGTATCGATTACCGAAAGATTTCGAGAATTCAAAATCGTTCTTGAGTTGAGATGCGGACGGCTGGACGGAAGATAGGCAAATGATCAGAAGCACCAAAGTGCTTCTAACAAACCAGAAAGGTTCACAAAAAATGTGTGGTAAGATAAGGGCCTTCCTTCATCTACGTTACGTCAGTACAGTACTTTGTTGATCAGTTACCTAGGTACAAGTGCTGATGCTGGCGGGGATGTTGGTGCTGTCATTATATTATGATGCTTCTCATCTCTTGCACATTTCTTTTTTTGTTGAAAATTTGTTTCATACTTCTCTGCTTTGCATATTACATTAAACTCCATAAGCTGTAATTCAGTTGGCATTTCATGATTAGAAAATCTATTTATGTCTCCATTTTCCATGTATGCATACATTGATCTTCTCTGGGTCCAAATTTCTTGTATATTGTTGCCTTTTTTAAAGTCGAATAATTCAATACATAAATTTCAAAAATGTTTAGGAAAACTCAAAATCAATTTGTTTGAAATTCAATTTCCGTGCTTAGCGCCTTAATTCTTTTTACAAACATCCCCGTTTGCTGATCGATCAATGGTCATCATTCGGTTTCATGTTTTTTATTGGAAATGAAAACAAGTGCCCATATCCTAAACTACAGTGATAAAAAAGGTTAGAGGAGAAAAGGGAAAAAGCAAACAGAGTGCAAAACTTCATAAATTCAAAATAATCAGAATGTTACATCAAGAAAACATGAACTGTGGACAAAAATTCTCAAAATTATATATTATTCAGCTGCTTGATGTATTGGAAGGAGGCTTGATGTTCATTATTTAATGCAACAAT